>JAVTVJ010001432.1:0-34085 GCA_034509425.1 Eopsaltria australis
GGTTCTCCAAAAGAGTTTTCAGCTTCACTTTTGAAGCAACTTCTCATGCACCTCCCTCTAGGTATCAGTTCTGCTTTCCTCACTGACTACAAAGTCTCTGCGCTGCACTATGTAGATGTCCTCACTCGTTCCTCTCTCTGCGAGGAAGGATGGAAGTCTGTGAGTTTAGTCCAGGCATGGAGAGAGTTAATCTCTGTCTCTCTCTCTCCGGCAGTGTGAAGATCACGTGCTCTTTGCCGGGCTGCTTGAACAGGTCCGAGCTGGATGCCAGACGCTCTCAAGAGTCTCTGCCTGGCTCTGCCAAACTGGCTCGGCCTGGTGGGGCCATCTGGGCCCGGGATGACAGGGCAGGGCCTGGCCCGAGCTGGATGGAGTCTGGCCCGGTCCTTGCCTGGCCTGGCTCTCCCTCTTGTGTAGCTGGCACACTGGCTGAGCTGGATCTGCTGAAAATTCCAATCGTTTCCTCCCCCATGCCTGCCCGGCTGCAGCGGCACGGCTGCCGAAAAACCTCCCTTCCCCCCCCCATCCCTCCTTTGGAAGGAGGTGGGGGGGGCCTTACCAGCGAGAGAAGCAGGAGCTGCTCCTCTCTACACAGCAGCAGCAGGTCCAAAGAGGAAGCAGCTCAGAAAGTTTCTGCCTTTATATATGTTTTTCCTTGAAGCGCCTCCGGACCAACTTTTTAATTTAAGGTTTAGCCTACCTATCAATTCTTAAAACTACCTGGATATATTAGGCTCTACTCTCCTCGCAGCCGAAGAAGCTTGTATTACCTTCCTAGCATTCCTGCCAGCACAGCATCACTTAACCTAAGAACGGGGTTTTAGAACCCCTCTGGCCTAACCAGCGACAATGATCACAGAGGAATGTTTCCTTTGAACATCCAGTGTAGGACAGACAATCGTGGTGCCAAGAGGAGACATGCTTCTGTCCCAACAACTTCTGAGGCTGCTCGAACACCCTCATAAGCCGCTAGTATTTCTTTTTCAGTTGGAGTATAGTGGGCTTCTGATCCTCGAGAACTCCTGCTCCAGAATCCTAATGGCCGACCTCGGGTTTCTCCTGCGGTCCTCTGCCAGAGGCTCCAGGTGAGGCCCTGCTCCCCAGCTGCAGTGTAGAGTATATTTTGCACATCTGATCCTGTCCAAACAGGCCCAAGAGCCACCGCACGAGCTATTTCTTGTTTGATTTGCTCAAAGGCCTGTTTCTGCTCAGGGCCCCACTTGAAGTCATTCTTCTTCCGGGTCACTCGATAGAGGGGGCCCACAAGTTGACTATAGCCAGGAATGTGCATTCTCCAGAATCCTACAAGGCCCAGGAAAGCTTGTGTTTCTTTCTTAGTAACTGGTGGAGACATATTGGCAATTTTGTCAACCACCTCTGTAGGCACATGACAGCGCCCATCCTGCCATTTTATTCCTAGAAACTGGATTTCCTGTGCAGGTCCCTTCACCTTACTTTGTTTTATGACAAGACCAGCTTTCAGAAGAATTTGGATTATTTTCTTCCCTTTTTCAAAACTTCTCCTGCTGTATCACCCCACACAATGATATCATCAATATATTGCAGGTGTTCCGGAGCTCCACCCTGTTCCAGAGCAGCCTGGATCAGGCCATGGCAGATGGTGGGGCTGTGTTTCCACCCCTGGGGCAGTCGGTTCCAGGTGTACTGGACACCCCTCCAAGTGAAAGCAAATTGTGGCCTGCACTCTGCCGCCAGAAGGATTGAGAAAAATGCATTAGCTATGTCAATCGTGGCATACCATTTGGCTGCTTTTGACTCTAGCTCATATTGGAGGTCCAACATGTCTGGTACGGCAGCACTGAGAGGTGGTGTGGCTTCATTCAGGCCCCGATAGTCCACTGTCAGCCACCATTCCCCATTTGACTTCCGCACTGGCCATATGGGGCTGTTGAAGGGTGAGCAGGTCCTGCTGATTACTCCTTGGCTCTCCAGTCGACGAATTAGTTCATGGATAGGAGTCACGGAGTCCCGGTTGGTACGATACTGTTTCCGGTGCACTGTCCTGGTAGCAATCGGTACTTGTTGATCTTCCACCTGCAGCAATCCTACGATGAAGGGATCTTCTGAGAGGCCAGGCAGGGTGGATAACTGTTTGATCTCTGTATTCACCGCAGCTATGCCAAAGGCCCATCGATATCCCTTTGGATCCTTAAAATACCCTCTCCTGAGGTAGTCGATGCCAAGGATACAAGGGGCCTCTGGGCCAGTCACGATGGGGTGCCTTTGCTATCTGTCTCTTGTTAAGCTCACCTCAGCTTTTACTACCGACAACTCTTGGCATCCCCCTGTCACTCCAGAGATCCAGATGGCTTCTGCACTCTTGTGCCTCGATGGCATCAGTGTACACTGTGCACCGGTGTCCACTAAAGCTTTGTACTTCTGTGGATCTGATGTGCCAGGCCATTGAAAAAAGGAATTTTATTAACAGATTTAAAATAGGAATAATAATTAGGCATCAACACCAAACCTTTTAGAACACTCTTTTCCCCTCCCCACCTTTTCCATTTTCTTTCCTACTGACCATACAAAAGGTAACACTTCAACTTATAGTTAATCCACCACCTCTGGAACAAAACAGTTTTCTTAATTTATGTAGAGAGAGAAGCTTTCTTTTGTTTTATCATGTTGACCCCCATAGGAAACACAGTTTCCATGGTTATTAGCTTTCCAGCAAGCAACCCTCCCCTTGAAAGGAGGCATTTGCTTCTCCAGACTCCTTCCCATTTCAGTAGCTTTCCCAGGGCTACTACCAATGGACATATGATGGTCATTGGGGTGTTCTTTTTGAGAACGAACGTTTCTCTTACAGTGTCAACGACATCCCCTTACTTCATCATCGGCAACACAAGTCTTCTTCTACTGTTTCCTGGGGCGAGGAAAAATCTTATATGCAAAAGTCTCAGTCCACTGCTTACAACCTAGAACATTACATTCCCTTTTTCTCACCTCTTTTAGACCATTATTCATATATTACAGGGTATATTACAGCTAACTTTATCAACATGTTTTTTACAAAAGAATTTTCAGCATTAAAGCACTCCTCATCTCTTCCTTCTTTGAAAATAAGCTTAGTTATATTCATTAACTTAAAGTTTTTATGTTGTACCTTTCGTAGGTGCCTTCATTCCTGTGCTCTTTCTGTGTGGGAGGAAAAAATGAATACCCCCAAAGTCCCATTTTGATATTAGAAAGAAACAGTTAATTTGTCTTTTCGGCTGGGCGATGGTCACGTGGCTTTCGCCCACGTGGTTTGAATGTTTTAAGTTCGTGCCTGAACCAGAAGAAAGAATCCTGTTAGTGCTGCCTCCCCATCTAAGCTGCGCTGTAGTCGTGGGGGCCCGGTGGGACTGTGCCCATGCTGCAGGGAGCTAGTTCAAGTCTTTTTTCTGCGCCGGGCCACACAGGGCTGCCCGGTGGGATTCACGTCTGAGCTCCGTGGGAAGGGCCCAGTCTGAGTCCTCTCTCTTTCTCTTTCGTGCCGAGTTCACTGCGGAGCTAACCGGGCAGGAGGGGGGAGGGGGCGCTCCCAAAACCCACGGGGCCCAACCCCAAACTCTCTTCCCGCTGGGCCACGCTGCGGAGAGGGGACCAGCCTGGCTCAGGCTAGGCGAGCGGAGCTGACAAAGTTCCTTGGCCAGGGGCAGCAGAATGAAGCGGCTGGGGTTCTCTCTCTCCCCTCTCCCTCCCCGCGCCATGCGCGTTGGCAGCCCCAGGCCATGTGGCCTGGGGAGACCTTACCCAGCTCCAGCACGGAGAGGGAGAGCGACTTCTTTCCTCAGCGAACCGGAAGCCTCAAAGAGAACTTCTTCAGGTGTTCTCCTGGTTTTATGAGTTTTTAGGTAGGCGGAGTTTATGCTGGCTACCTCATTTCCAACTCCACCTCCTCTTTCTACACCGGGAATTTTTAACAGCACTTACTCTATGACAGAAGCAAAGGACAGACTCCAAGGCTGCAGCCTGGTATAGACACTGATGAGGGTTATTAGGGCTGGTGTTTGCTATTTGTATGGCATTGGACCCTGGAAGCTCCACCACAAGGGCTCTCTTGTTCTGGGCCTCTCTGGTAAAGACCTACAATAATATGCTCGGAGAATTTGCTCAGGGAGAAGGTCATACAAATGTGTGTATGGAGGGAATAATTAGCATTAAAATTACCAGTAGGACGGGTCAAGCAATACTGTTTGCTTGCAGATGGTGGAGAAGGAAGGGGAAAAGAGGAAGAGAAAGTGAGGTTATATGGAAGTGCATTTGAGAAAGAGCACAAATCGACTCACAAGATGTGTTTAGACCCAGACATGGTCATTTCTCATCCTAGGATGTAGGTTTTGCAGGGGAACAGCTGTCCTGTCTGGGTTTGCTCCATTCACTGGGATAATTCCATTCACCAGAATAATTCCATTCCCCACCACTCTCTGGGCCCCGCCATGCAGTCAGTTTTCTGCCCAATGAACAGCGCACCCATTCAAATTCTCCAGGTAGCCAATCTCTCCAGGACAAATGCTTTAGGAGACAGTGTCACAGGCTTTATGGAAGTCCAGGTAGACATCACCCACAGCCTTTCCTTCATCCACTAAGCGGGTCACTTTGTCATAGAAGGAGATCAGGCTGGTCAAGCAGGGCATCCCTTTCCTAAACCCATGCTGGCTGGGCCTGATTCCTGGGCTGTGCGACATGTGCTGTATGATGGCAAGGTGAATTGCTCCATGATCTTCCCTGGCATTGAGGTCAGGTTGACAGGCCTGTAGTTCCCCAGATCCTCCTTCCAGCCCTTTTTGTAGATGGGTGTCACACTGGCTAACCTCCAGTCACCTGGGACCTCTCTGGCTAGCCAGGACTGCTGATAAATGATGGAAAGTGGCTTGGCGAGCTCTTCCACCAGTTTTCTCAGTGTTCTTGGGTGAATCCCATCCAGCCCCACAGACTTGGGAGTGTCTGAATGGTGTAGGAGGTCACTGAGCATTCCGTCCTGGATTATGGGACTTTGTTGTGTTCCCGGTCACTGTCTTCCAGCTCAGGGAACTGGGTACCTTGAGGACAACTGGTCTCACTATTAAAGACTGAGGCAAAGAAGGCATTAAGTACCTCAGCCTCTACCTTGCTCCCATAGTGATCCTCAGCTCCAGAGCCCATCTGCCAGAGCAGTTTGCCTCAAAGCCTTCACTGAAATGATGGGTACATTGGATTTTGAGTGGCCGCCATCCCTGCTGGTGCTGAGGCAGGGCTGCCTCTCCTCAGAGTTCCAATGCTCCCCACTTGGGAACTGGGGCATCTCTCTGTCTTAAATTTGAGAGGTTGGTGGTTTAGGAAATGAAGTCACTCCCTCCTTTCATTATTTACTTATTTTCCCCTGAGGGAATAAGCAGGAGCTGGTATTGACCTGGCTTTTAATACAGCTTTCAGAGTTGCGTGCCTGCCACTGGCCATGGAAACAAGCTAATGGACTGAGAGAGAAGGACTTTGCATGCGAGGACATGGGCATTCAGGACATAGGCTGAGGTGGTGGCCTCCAGGAAAAGGGGAACCCTCATGGCTGGGCACCCCCTCGCTGACATTCAGCACCCTTTGGAGGCAGGTGGCAGTGCTTGGTGGGGATGAAGTGTCCCCTTAGCTCTTGGGAGGCTCATCAATCACCAAGGAGCGAGTGTGCCAGGCAAGGATGGTGCACCAGGGCCATGGGCACACACAGCTGGAGTGGTTGGGGCAACACACAGGTCAGCACTGCCACCCCTCCCTTCACCTGGTGGGGCTCTTGAGGGAAAAATGGAACAAGATTGCAATAAATCTGAGGGAACAAGTATCATTCAGCCATACTGGTTCCAGCCCCCTCCATATGTCTGAAGCTGCTGGATGTTTTTGTGTCATGTTTGGCTTCATGGTGGAGAAGACAGTGAGGCATTGAAGAATACCCAGTTAACTCCTGCTGTTCATAATAAAATTGCAAGAAAGCTTTCAGTGCTGTCAGATCATTAGAGAGGGGAGAGAGAAGAGGGCTGAGGGGAGGGGGCAGAGGGAAGGAGAGGAACAGCCAGTGTAGGAAAACAGAGGCAATGAGTAACTTTCTGTCTGTTGGACACTCCTCATTCAGCTGTGCTGCTGTTGCCACACACAACCCCTCCAACAACTTGGTGCAGCCACTCCAGTGGCTGTTCCTGTGAGTTGCACACGTGCTCACAGGTTTTGCTGGTACACAGCAGCAGGACATCCTTCTGCACAGGTGCTTCTGCACCTGCTCGCCGGAATCCCAGAGCACTCGTGCCAAAATACACACTGCATGTGCCTACATGTGTGTGCCACTCACGGGGGCATAATCCATCCTACACCACACCTTCATCCCATAAACACCCAACCACATTCACCAAAATGCCACACAGCAGCGTCTCAGCAAGTGCCTCTCTGGCCACATGCTGGGGACTCCTTTACTCAACCTGTGAGAAGCCACCAGGAGAATCCATCCTGGAAAACTGTTAGCTACAGAGAAGGCTTGATGTTTTTTAGGATTCTGCAAATCAACCATCCAGGCCATTCATAACTGCAAACACAGCAGGTATTTTACCTTTTGCACACAATGTGTGGAGCATCAAGTAGGTGATACCTCCTTGCCCTGTGCTCTCCAGAGAAGATAACTTTAATGCATGAGAGGGCATGGTGTCCCTGGGGTCCTTCCCTCCTCCAGGATCTGATGGAGGGACTGCTTCCCTAAGACCTGCTGCTAATCCCGAGGGACTGGCAACTTGATTTTCAGAAGGAAGACACTGCTTTGTTTATTCGACCACAATCTATATTTCTTTCCTGTCTTCTGAACATCTCACTTGGCTCATTATTGAAAGCTATTCAAATACCAGAAAGATAATGGGGAGAGGAAGGACTTTTTCCCTACGAATAAGATCCAGGCAGTGGTTCAGGTCCTCTACCCCATGACAACTAACCACGCTGTTGCCACTCTTGCCAGCTCTCAAATGAATATTGCTATTTGAAATGACACTTGAGAAACTTGTTTCATGTTTTATTTTTGGTGACACTTTTGGATAACCCTTTTGAAAAGAAATCATCATTGGCACCTTTCAACTCACACAAAACTTGCTCAGCAAAACATTTTGATACACACTGCAACCAAAAATATTTTTAAGAAACACGACAATAATCTCAATTGAGGAGAACATGGATTTGGATTTCCATGATTAGGAAATGGTGCTGAAAATGTCTGTGCTTCTGAATAAACGTGTAAGGTTTCAAACAGCTTGGTTTTCTCCAAGTTTTGCCCAGGAGTGGATAGGGCACATGGCACTGCCCCAGCAGCTGTGCACAGGCTCGTGACCTCTGCAAGAATGCCTCCTCTGTGTTCTTTGAGCTTTAGCAGCTCTTCTTTGTCTTTGCAGGAGGGCCTGAGGTCTCTCCCAGCTTTTTGGACAGGCAATACTAAGTGGCCATAGTTTTAAATGTCACCAAAAAACCAACCCAGAAAAAAAGAGTCTTACCTTCCCAGGCCATTAAGGGCTTGCCCCCGCGAAGTCAATGGGACTTTGGCATTGCCCGTGGTGAGAGCAGAGCTGGGTCCTAATGGAGCATCACTATTGGAAAACCCCGCAGGGCCCGGCCCTGTGCTAAATCCGCAAAGCTGGGACGGGCTGTTGCTGCACGCGCAGGAGGGAGAGACGAGGGAATGCAGCCTGCTGGGATGCTGGAAACGTGGGGTGGTGTGGGGCTGCCGGGGAAGCCTCGCTGGTGCGGACAGCAGAGGGATGGGCAGGCAGGGGAGGCAGGCTCTGCTCGCAGCTGCCTGCGGCACGGGATCCTGCGGCCGGGGAATGTCACACCAGCAGGAGCTGAGGTGGCAGCCGGTTCTCGGAAGGGCTGCGCGGGCTCCTCCTCCTGCCATGGTCCGCAGGGTGGGGGTCCTGCCCTCCCCAGCCCCGGTGCGCTCCCGCCGGCAGGACGCGGCGCAGGGATGCTGAGCGGCGCGGCCAGGCTGGGGAAGCCCGGTCATTGCCGGACTCAGAGCACCATCTAGGGATGAAAGCAAGGCTGGCATCCCCGCGGGTCCCGGCGTCACAGGATCATGGAATCCCTTCGGCTGGAAAAGACCTCTGAGGTCACCGAGTGCAGCCCTGAACCCAGCACTGCCACGTCCACTACGAAACCGTGTCCCTAAGCACCATATCGACACATCTTTTAAACACTTCTGGGGATGGTGACTTCTCGACTTCCCTGGAAAGCCTGTTGCAGTGCTTGACAACACTTCCAGTGAAGAAAATTTTCCTAATATCCAAACTAAATCTTCCCTGGTGCAACTTGAGGCTATTTCCTCTTGTCCTATTGCTTGTTACTTGGGAGAAAAGGCCACCCCCGCTTGCTGCAACCTCTTTTCAGGTAGCTGTAGAGAGTGATAAGGCCACCCCAGAGCCTCCTTTTCTCCAGGCTAAACAACCCTGACTCCCTCAGATGCTCCTCATGAGACTTGTGCTCATCCCCACAGATCCCAGCATCTTTGCAGCTCCTGACTCCCCAGGCCCACCCAGTGCTGCTTCTGGCCCCAGAGCTGGTGGGACACTGTGGGGCTGTACTGGGGCTCAGGTGGGATTTGGGGGGGGGAAGTGTTTGATCTGGAGAGAAAGTAGGCTCTGGAAGGACCAGTATCCACCAACAACGCCGCAGTAAAGGTCAGCCCTCCTGACAGCCAGTCCACGGCTTCCACAGAGCAGACACTGACTCTAAAAACAGTTCAAATACGTGCTACCACTTTGATTTCTTCTTGGGGGCAAATCTGCAGAGCCATGCCAGCTCTGGGAAGTTGGGCAGAGATGACCTTTGTTCAGAGTCAGGTCCTTCTGGTTGTTGCCTTGCTGTCTGCTTGTCCTTCAGTTGTTTCTCAGCATGTTTCTTGTGCCTGGTTGCATGTGCTCAGTGTATGAAATTTGCTCCCTTTCTTCCTATTATTCAGTCCCTCGATGGGACTTGTACAACCTATGGCTGTAGCATGGTGCTGCTGCCTCTCCCGTGCCACTGCAGGCTCCGATGGTGGGAGAGGGGCAGTGAAACTGCATGGAAGTGGTGCCCTTGTCAGCAAGAGGGCTGCCAGGTTTGCAACACCCTGAGAGTTCTTCAGGCAACCAACCATTTTGTATCCCCTTGGGACAATAGATAACGACAGCCTGGCTAGCAAACTGTAAAAAGCCTCTGGTCTTGGGCTTCTTCCAGTTCCCAAGGAAAGCAACACCAGCAGAGCAGTCAGTAGGCTGTCAGTATAATGCTTACCTTTGACCATGTCCCCTCAGAAGGGAGCATTTAGTGTGGGCAATGGCTCTGCTTTCTGGGCAGCCTGGGCACATGGACCCCAAGCAAGTCTCTGTCCACGTCAGGTTAGCCTGGAAAGAGGTAAAGTGGAGCAATGTGATTCCACTGCCCTGATGCCTGTGAAGAAATTCAGGATGGACACAAACACTATCCTGTGTGACACTCTAGTCTGTGTGACACAAGATATTTGACCTTCAAAAATTTTTTTTTTTGGTCTCTGAAATTAGCAGGATTATTTTGGTGCTGGCCCCAGATTTGAAATAGCAAGTCTTGAAACCTGGGACCTGGCAATATTTGGGTCCCTGGCTGTAGTGCACTTAGAGAGTTGCTTGAATGTCCCAGCAGTACAGCCACTGAAAGAGTCAGCTGAGGGCCTGTACAGCACAAAACCTCGTTACAGAAGCTGTATGATCGAGAGAATAAGGAGCTTGAAATTGCTCCTGACAGGCGATTGGGTACTAACCAAGCAATAGCCTCTCTGTATCTACCCGGGGCTCGGCACAGGCCTGCACATCACTTCTGGGGTGTTGAACAGAGGAGGATGAGCTGATGCAGGAACTCCAGAGAAGACTCTGAATGTGTTTATAACATGACCTGCAGTCTCCACTTGCTTCTCTCAGGGTGTAGTGGTTTTCAGTTCGCCTATTCGAGGTTCTGGCCAAATGCCAGCACACATACCCAAATTTACCTGATGTTTGCTGTGAGATGAGGATTAGGAGTAGGCAAAGTAGGCTCAAACTTTATAAAGTATAAAGAAACTTTATTAATACACCTAAGACAGAGAAAAAAAACCAAGGAAAACCAGGACAAACTCCTCAGACCACCCCTCCTTTCCCCACCTCTCCATTTCTTTCTCCCTGACAACACACAAAAGACAACACTTCGACCTCCAGTCAGTTTACCACCTCTGAAATAGCTCTTGTTTCAGTTCAGTTAGGGAGAGACATATCTTTTTGTACACAACCATGGATTTTCTGTAAGAAAAATACAGTTTTTATGGGTCTTCTGCCTCACCATCAGCCGCCGCCCGGAAGAAAGACCAGCTTAATGGTGGATCCCTCCCATACCAGTAGCCTTCCCACAGCCACTATGGTGGGTTATGAACAGTCCACAGGGTACCTGTTTTAAGGATGCCCAGTTCAATTGCAGCAACAAAGAAAATCCCTTCTTCTGTGTTGAGCAACACAGGTTCTCCTGACAAGTCAGGTTCTCTAGCATTCTCCCCGGGACCAGGGCTCTGGGTCACAGCCTCTCCTCTCTCTTGGTTCAAGTTTCTCATCAGGCTGTACTTTTTTCAATACTTACTTGTCTTTACCCAGGTATTTCAGTTCATTGGCTGCAATTAGAAACGTCACATCCCCCCTTTGGGCTATGTCTTCCTATATTACAGGGAATTTATTAGCTCAGTCCCCAACCATGGTTCTCCAAAAGAGTTTTCAGCTTCAATCTCAAAGCACTTCTCATACACCTCCCTCTAGGTATCAGTTCTGCTTTCCTCACTGACTGTAAAGTCTCTATGCTGCATTTATGTAGATGTCCTCACTCGTTCCTCTCTCTGTGCAAGGAAGGATGGGTGTCTGCAAGTTTAGTCCAGGCATGGATAGAGTTAATCTCTCTCTCTCTCCCCAGCAGTATGATGATCATGTGCTCCCTGCCGGGCTGTTTGAAAAGGTCTGAGCTGGATGGCAGAAGCAGTCAGAGTCTCTGTGGCCTGGCTCTGCGGAGCTGGCTTGGCCTGGTAGGGCCGGCCGGGCCTGGGGTGACAGGGCAGGGCCTGGCCCGAACTGGATGGAGTCCGGCCCGGTCCTTGCCTGGCCCAGAGCAGGGGCCTGGCCCTGTCTAGTGTAGCTGACATGTCGGCTGAACTGTATCTGCCAAAAATTCCATCTGGTTCCTCCCCCATGCCCAGCTGCAGCGGCACAGCTGCTCTAAACCTCCCTTCCCCCCCCTTCCTCCTTTGGAAGGGGGGGTGGGGAGTGGAACCAGACAGGGCCTTACCTGGGAGAGAGGCAGGGAGATACTCCTCTCTACACAGCAGTAGGTCAAAAGAAGAAGAGGCTTGGAGGGTCTCTGCTTATATATGGTTCTTTCCTCAAAGGCAGATCAACTTTTTAATTGGTTCACCTACACATCAATCCTTAAAACTACCTAGCTACTGGCTCTCTCTCCCAGGAAGGAAGTTATATCCCTTCCTGCAGCATAGGTCACTTCCTAGATTTTGACCCCTCTGGACTAACCCAGGACACAGGGGTAAGATAATGAATCAGTAGGAAAGTGGGTGCAAGCACAAGACAGGCAATGCAGACCTATAGCAGAACATTTGGTACCACACAGAACGATCTGATTAAATGTAAGCAGAGTGGAGCCATCATTTAGCTCCAGGCTGCAGGGTTACACCATGTGCCTTTTGTTTTCTGGGATACAGTGTCGTGCTCACTAGCAATGAGGCTGCTTTGAATAGAGAAACTAATGTGACCCTTCCAGTGTCATGTGAGGCTGTAGGAAAAGCAGGGAAGAGCTGTGATGTAAACCAGCTCTGGAGCAAAGAGCTGCAGACTTGGAGTGACTGGCTGCACCCCAGGTGGCAGGGATAAATAACAGGGTGTCCTAGAGTGTCCAAGGAGCCAGCCAGTGGGTGCCAATGGGACAGAGGAGTCTGAAATCAGTGGAGGAGGCAGGTCAGGGTGAGAGCAGCTGGCAGTGGTTGCTGCAGAGGAGGTACCAGGTATGTTGGTTGAGCTGTATGGGCCAGATGAAGCTGCATGTTCCCTGATGCTCTGTTTGAGACAGCTCTCCTGCAGCAGTCAGATGGTCTCATGAGCTCAAAATGCATTGTCAACTGTTAAAATGCAAGAGCCATTTGTGAAAAGCGTGAGATTTTCTGAGTCCTTGTAAATATTTGATGATTTGTCCCATGGAGAAACCTCCAGACTCCTCATGTCCTCCATGGTTCCATTTTGCTTGTTGCTGCAGTCACAAGAGAAGGGACAGCTTCTGTGCTCAGAGAGAAAGCAAGCAAAGGGGGACAGAAGCAGCTGACAGCAAGGCAAAGTGACTTTCCCAAGATCATGAAGCAGTCAGTGGCTGAAGGACAGATTTAACCTTCCACTGTGGGTTTAACCTGTCACCTCCCTGTACAGCTAAAGAAGGACATTGCAAGTGATAAATGAACCAGGAGCAGTTCCTAGACTGTCTCTACCTATCCTATGACCGCAGCTGCAGCAAAGCTGTCGCCAGGACACCACACTTCCCTAGGTACACACACAGCACCCATCACCTTTGTACCACTGCCTACGATTCCAAGCAGTAGTTCTGACAGTGTTGTGCATATTCCCAGCTCAGACACCCCTGGGCTCGAGACATCCAGATGTAGGAACTGGGAGCCGTTGGGCCTCAGAGCTTCCCCAAAAATAGCCTACATGTGTGGGACGGGTGGTGAGATGGCCTTTTGTTAATCGGTGCCCCATGCCTGGTGTTCAGCTGGCAAGGACAGACTGTCCCTTCCAGAGAAACCCCTTGCATAAGAATTAAAGAGGAGCTGGGCTGAGATGCTGAACTAATCCACCAGGGCATGTCGGGAAGACGCATTTTAAGCCATTCTCACTACCCTCCCGCCTTCCAGCACATTGTTTATCTCTCCTGTCCCTCCCACAGCAGTACAAGAATTGTTCTGACTGGGCCAGCTGCCTCCATAACCGCCTGCATTCTCCTTCTGTCCCGTCCCCTCAGCTTCAGAGCTTGCCTGGGAGATGCTCAGACATGGGAGGCTTTTTAACTACGGCCAGTTCTTGCTGCTGTGAGCAACACAGAGCCCACACAGACCCTGCTCCCCACTGCCTGCAGTGCAATGTGTGTGCTGCACACACGTTCCACTCCTGTGGCCACATGTTCGCTCCTCTGGCACACACACGCACAGTCCCACCACACACTGACTCCTTGCCAGCTCACTTTGCTCCTGTGATGCTCAGTGAGCTCCCCGGTATGCTCAAAACTGGCACAGCTGTCACAGGCATTCAGAGCTACTGCTCCCCTGCCACGCTGTGCTCCTCACCCATTGCCTGTCTGATCTGTGGAACATCTTGTCTCCCTTGAGCCGTGCCCTCCACACGGGATTCAGGCTTGCAGCTCACCCCTGCCACGGACACGTGTGCATGGCGCATACGCACCTGGCACTTGCCAGACACACGCTACACACAAATGGGGCCCTGGGCATCAGAGCATTGGAGGATAATTCAGTTTGAAAGAGACCCCAGGACAGCTCTAGTCTGGCTTCCTGCTCAAAGCAGGGTCAGCAAAGAGGTCAAATGAGGTTGCTCGGAGCTTTATTTGTTCTTATAAACTACTAGGATGAAGACTGTGCAGCCTCTCTGGGCAACTTTTTCCCACAGTTGACTGCATTTGAGGACAGAAAGATCTTTGTACTTAAGCTGGACCTCTCTTCTTTCAACTTATGTTCCTTGCCTCTCATCCTCCCACCAAGCACCACTGTGAAGAGCTCGGCTCTGTATTTTACCAAGACTCACAGGTCCTTTCCCACACAGATGTTCTGCAGCTATCAGGGCCCCAGCCCACATCGTTGCCAGAGCCTCTTCCTTGCCAGGTTCAAGGCTGTGCATTTGCCCTTGCTGAACTCCCAGTGTTCCTGCAGGCCCATCCCTGCAGCCTGCTTACGGCCCTCTGGCATCCCCTCAGGCCTGTTGACTTGTTTCCCCTCCAACTAAGTGTCACCTGAAAGCTTGGTGGAAGTGCACCCCATCACCTTCTCCAGGTCATCAGTAACCATGTTAAACAGGAGAGGTCCCAGGACAGCCCCCTGAGGCATCCCACCTGGTACCAGCCTCTAGGTAGAGTACAACCCATTAACAATTAACTACCCCCTGTGCCTGACCAGCCAAATATTTTTTGTGTCCATCTGCTTGTCCACCTATTGAGACAACACCACCTTTACTTGGATATCAGAACTTTGGGAGACAGCATTGAAAGCCTGGCTGAATTGGAGATAAATGATTTCCACTACTCTCCTCTCAGCCACAAATCCAGTCTTTTTATCAAAGAAGGTGATCGGGTTGTTCAGGCAGACATGGTGCCTCCCCTGTGGCCCTTCATCTTGCCCAGACTGTTGGACCAGGTTCTTCCACCACCCCACGGGCACTAAGGTGCCTTGGTGCCCAGAGAGCACTCAACGTGCAGGAGAGCAGCATGAGGTTACACATCTTCAATTAAGATCCTGCTGATTCAGCCCTGAGTCCAGCTCCTCCCAAACAACCTTGGCCCTGTCTTGTGGTTCTCTGGTACATCTGCCCTGGCCTGACACAGCTCTGAGCGTGCACCTAAATATTCCTGTTTGTTTGTTTATTTTCCCCATTAGATCCACTTTTTCTTTTTTTTTTTCTTTTTTTTTTTTTTTACCAAAGCAAGCCAGCAGGGGTGTAAAAAGAGAGCCAGTTGCAAACTGACAGAGGCTGGGATTACCAGGAGGACAAAAAAGAGCAAGGCTATATGGAAAAAAGCAATAAATGCGCTTAATCACAGGCATGGCCAGGAACAGCTCCTATTATTAACATTGCCAACACTTCCCCTTTCAAGACCCTGTTTTCACTTGCTTATAACTTTGTGTATTGGGTCTGACTGGGGTAAAGCTCACAGCCCTTACAGTGCTGTGCTTTGCTTTGGTAGCTGGCGTTGATAACAGAGCAGTGTTTTGGCTACTGCCAAGCTGTGCTGTCCCTCTGACATTCCTTCCCCCACTGAAGGGGATGGGAGTGGGCAAGATCCTGGGAGGGGACACCAGCAGGCCAGCTGACCCCAGTCAGCCAAAGGGATATTCCATACCATATGACATCAGCTCAGATATATAAGGGAAGGGAAGAGAGGAGGAGGAGGAGGCACTCAGGGCTGGTCCATGTTTGCCTCCTTGAACAACCGTCACGCGTGCTGAAGCCCTGCTTCCCAGAAAGTGTCCGGACATCGCTACTGATGGGAAGTAGAGATTGATTGTTTTCCCTTCTTGCTCTTGCGCGCGCAACTTTCAACTTGCTTGTTCTATTTTTTCCCCGCTGTAATAAAACTGCCTTTTCCTACCCTGATAGTTTTTTTCAATATTATCCTCTCCCCTCTCCCAGTGGGAGAGGGAGTGATAGAGTGACTGAGTGGGCACCTGGCACCTAGCTGGGGTCAACCCACGACACTTTGTCAAAGCTTCACTACTGCAGCAGAAATTTTCCATAGAAAGTGATTATCTCAGCTGGAATTTGGCATATTTATTAAGTTCTTTTTGAAAATGTGGACCCACCACTAGTTTTCCTGGCCTAGAGGATGTATATATGTATATGGCCCAGGGGACAAAAACTGTGGAACTTATGGGCTTTCAAGCAAGGGCTTGGCCTTGGGCAGGACATCAGTTTTTGTGTCACGGAGGCTGTGTCTTGCCAGCTCCATGAAACATGACTACTCTCCCCCACCAGCACGGACAAATTACATGGTTTTGTTAAACACAGAAAGGAGACTTGTCACAGCTTCACAGTGTAGCGGTGGTTCTGAACCAGGAAGGACGAGGACTTCCGGTGGCATGTTCCACAGACAGAGAGTTTCCCCCCGAAGCTGCCAGAGGCAGTGGTTTGGACCACCAAGCCACGAACCCCAAGTTCCTGCTATTGGTTCCTTGACTTGTCTGTTATGTATCTCAGTTCTGGAAAATTCCCTGTTACCCCCTTGTTCATTCGTTGTTCTCTCTACCCCCCTCCCCTCCCTAAACCTCATTCGACTATGCACCCTGGTCCCTCCCTTGTATTGCCCCTGTGCCCTCAGTTTATTGGATGTTATTCCTCCCTTAAATACCCATGGAATGAGCTATTCTGGGCTCTTAGTCCCTGAGCTCCCTTGGGGGTAATAAACCTACTGAACTCTCATGCTAAGAGTCCTCCTTCTTTGGGTAGTTCTTTGCCATCCTGCCGTGCTCTGAGGGCAACAACTCCTCAGCCCGAACGCGGACTAGTGGTGCCCGTAGTCGGCTCACCAGGGAAGCCTTCCCGAACGTGAACAGCTTTCCAGGATCGCGCTAGCGCTCTGACGCCAGGACCAGAGCGGGATAAAAAGCAGGGAACGCAACATCACAGCTACAAACTTTTCAACCTCTGATAACCTGCCCAACCCTTTTGGTTTCTGAGGCTGTCATGACAGCATATGGGCTTTCCCAGGGTCGAGCATAGCAGGAGGAAACTGGGAGGGCTCTCCCTTCTAAAGCAGCAACGCAATGTTATGCATCATGCACTGCTTGAATCTCTCAACGCTTTCCTCTGCCCTGTGCTCCCAGCCACCTCTCTTTTGCCTTCTGGGAAGCCTGGTGGAGAAAAGTCCCTGATTTGAATACAGAAGGGATGAAACTCAAGGGAGAGAACCAAAAATCTGGGGAAGAATGTTAGAGGTTGGATTTTAGTTTTTTTTCCTCAGGAATTTTTTCTCCCATGGGTTGCTAAGACACAAATGACTGAGCTAATTGCTGAGTACTTAAGAGAACAAAGCACAAGGCTAGAAGCCTTTCTCCTTGGCAGGGTGCGGCAGAATTGCCCCTCATGGAAGCAGGGCTTGACAACGCGAGATTTTAGAGACTGAAAATCAAGGGCAGGGGAGAGGTCACTCTCTTACCCGGGACCCTCGGAGCGGGACGGTCAGAGCTGCTGTCTGCAGAACCCACGGCCCTCTGAGAAGCCAGCACGAAGCTGCCAGTCTGTCTGCTGTGAGTCTCTGCCCTCTGCCCCATTGGGAGCTGCCTGCCACCAGCCTGTCTCTTCCCCACTCCTCCTCACCGCTCCAAGTTTCTTCGCTACATTGTAGCGGGGCTCCCCCTGCACGTCGGGACCTCTTACCGTGCCAGCTCCCTGTGTCTGGGGATCCTGTTGCGGCACCGACACCAGCTGCCCCCCGAGGGTCTGTGGAACAAAGGCTCTCCTCCATCTTTCCCTGCCCCGGGCAGCCGCCATTGCCGTGTGCTACCTGAGCTCACGCCAGAGCACCCCCTGCAGCCACCGGGGAATCATCGCACCCAGAGTGCCCCCTGTAGGCACTGGAGAATCATCACACCCAGAGAGCCCCCTGCAGGCACTGGAGAATCATTGCACCCAGAGCGCCCCTGCAAGCTGTGACTGGAACTGCACCAAAAAGGGAAAAGGTGCCTGAAGCAGAGCAAGGTGCCACTGGGTTTCTGGTTCTGTTTGTTGTTTAACGTTATAGTTGTTGTTATTTGTTAGCCTTGTTTTAGATATTAGTAAAGAACTGTTATTCCTATTCCCATATCCTTGCCTGAGAGCCTCTTGATTTCAAATTTATAATAATTCAGAGGGAGAGGGGTTACAGTTTCCCATTCCAAAGGAGGCTCCTGCCTTCCTTAACAAACACCTGTCCTTCAAACCAGGACAGATTTTGGCGCCCAACGGTGGGGCACGAGGGCATCGAGAGGAAAAAGGATAACAGTTCTTGAGTAACGCAGTTCTTTGTGTGCTGGATATAGGAACCTCATTAGGTTGCACCATGTGGTCTAGCTTATCCCAGTTTGTATGGCAAGTGGTCACGGCTGTCTCTCTCCCATTTGCAGCCCCGTATCTAAACATGGGCCCTATAACTAAGGCTACAGTGGCTGTTATACAGTTTGTGTTATGGGTCGATAAGGTGAGGAATTCATGGATTTTCAACTTCCTCTGGAAGGCAGGCATGTGGATTCAGAGCTACCACACACTAATGACATGTTTTCAGGGTTACTTTAATAATGGTACCTACTGCGAGGAAGTGACACCAAAAGAAATGTTGTCGCAACCCTTCACCCAGCTCTTTGGGCCTATCCCGCCAATCTTTGAGGGGTTCAAATCTTCTCTAGATGCTAATGATACTATACGGTGGCTGGTGTTGCTGATAGTCCTACTCTATTTAACATTCAGAGATAAGGGGGGGTCTGACTTGGATAGCCACCCTGACACCTACCCCAGGCAATAGGGATGAGGCCTCATAACCTGACATGGTCCCAAGGACTAGAGATGATGCCACAGAACCTGACATGGCCCCAGAGACTAGGGATGCAGCCACAGAACCTGACATGGCCCCAGAAACTAGAGACACCATCCCAGAACCTGACATTGCCCCAGACACTAGAGATGTTGCTACAGAGTCTGACCCGGCCCCACAACCCACCTCAGAAACAACCCACCCGGATTGGGTGGGAGTCCTGGTGAAAGAGATACGCGAGATGGGCCAAGTGCTGAAGGAATACACTTGCCCAGCTGGTGGGAAACCCTTCCCCTACCCCAAAGAGGGTGAGTCTAATGAGGCAGCAGGGGAACCCAGGGATGTTATAGCCGCTCAGACTCCAGTCAGATCAGAAGGGCAGCCACAGCCAGCAGCAGTTGCCCCTGTGGAAAATAGGAAGACTAAGGTCAAACCAGAGCAGCCAGTGAGTAATGATGGGGAAGCAGGACCCTCTCAGCCAGTAGGGAGGCCAAGGATTGAAATCACTACCGAGTCCCTGGGGTATGACAGTCTCCGTAATCTACGAAAAGACATTGTGCGACGGGGTCGTGAGCCATTTACAACCTGGTTACTTCAGGTCTGGGACCTTATGGGTATGGGTGTGCAGCTGGATAGTGTTGAGGCAAGGCAGCTGGGACCCTTGACCCACGACTCAGGGGTTGATCAGGTATTCAGAAGAGACGACGGGCCCCTGTCTCTCTGGGAACGGCTTTTAATAAGTGTAAGAAAGAGGTTTGTCAACAGGGAGAGAATGCAGGAGTACCATCATAGAAGACCATAGAAGACCCTTGAGGAGGGAATCCAACAGCTGAGGGAGGTGGCAGTATTGGAGGTACTCTTTGGGAGGGATGGACAACATGATAATGACCCCGACAAGGTCAAGTGTACAGGGCAAATGTTGTGGAACCTGGCAAAGCTAGGGCCCACCCAGTACACCATCTTCATTGCAACAATTAATGCTGATGACAACCGAGAGACAGTGAGCTCCATAGCCACCAAACTCGGGACTTATGATAGTATGATCAGTGGCCCAATGCAGGCTCAGGTCTCTGCTGTGGTCAAAGACCTCAGAGAGGAGATAATGAAGGAAGTGAGAGAGGAGATGAGGATGATGAGTGCGGCACCAGTGCGAGTCACAAGCCCCAAAGTCAGAGTCCAGCGCCCCCCAGCCAGGGAGAGAGGGTACACCCCACGATCTGAGCTGTGGTTCTTCCTGTGTGACCACGGGGAAGACATGAGGAAGTGGGATAAGAAACCCACTGCTACCTTGGCAGCACGAGTACAGCAACTCAAAGAGGAAAATACTAACCGAGGCGGGGGGTCTACTAAAGTGAAGGTAGCCTCAGCCTCCCGTGACCGAGATGCCAGATATTACAAAAGGGAGGACGATCTGTTAAATCCCCTCGAGGGGACCTCTACTATGTACGCCCAAGAAAGAAATGACAACCAGAGCTAGAGGGGCCCTGCCTCTAGCCAGGAAGAGGCACGGGAAAACCGGGTCTTTTGGACAGTGTGGATCCGATGGCCTGGCACATCAGAGCCACAAAAATATGAAGCGTTGGTTGATACTGGTGCGCAGTGTACCTTAATTCCATCGGGACATGTAGAGGTGGAACCTGTTTCTATTGCCGGGGTGACAGGGGGATCACAGCAATTAATTTTGTTGGAAGCCGAGGTGAGCCTGACCGGGAAAGAGTGGCAGAAACACCCCATTGTGACTGGTCCAGAGGCCCCATGTATTCTGGGCATAGACTTCCTCCGGAATGGCTATTACAAAGACCCAAAGGGACTCAGGTGGGCTTTTGGAATAGCGGCTGTGGAGGCAGAGGGCACCAGGCAACTGAACACCTTGCCTGGACTATCGGAAAATCCAACTGCAGTGGGACTCCTGAGAGTAAAAGAGCAACAAGTGCCAATTGCCACCTCGACAGTGCACCGCCGGCAGTACCGGACGAATCGAGACGCCGTGATCCCCATCCACAAGATGATCCGCGACCTGGAAAGCCAAGGAGTGGTCAGTAAAGCCCACTCACCCTTCAACAGCCCCATCTGGCCTGTGCGCAAGTCTGACGGGGAATGGAGATTGACTGTGGACTATTGTGGCTTGAATGAAGTGACTCCACCATTGAGTGCTGCTGTGCCAGACATGCTGGAGCTCCAGTACGAGCTGGAGTCCAAGGCAGCAAAGTGGTATGCCACCATTGACATTGCCAATGCGTTCTTCTCCATCCCTCTGGCAGTGGAGTGCAGGCCCCAGTTTGCCTTCACCTGGAGAGGTGTGCAATATACCTGGAATCGGCTACCCCAGGGGTGGAGGCACAGCCCCACGATCTGCCATGGACTGATCCAGGCTGCACTGGAAAAAGGTGAGGCTCCAGAGCATCTCCAATACATCGATGACATCATTGTGTGGGGGAACACGGCAGCAGAAGTATTTGAGAAAGGAGAGAAGATCATCATGATCCTCCTGGAAGCCGGTTTTGCCATCAAGAAAAGCAAAGTCAAGGGACCTGCTCGAGAGATCCAGTTCCTGGGGGTAAAATGGCAAGATGGACGGCGCCAGATTCCCATGGAGGTCATCAATAAGATCACTGCGATGTCGCCGCCAACTAACAAAAAGGAAACGCAAGCTTTCCTAGGAGCCATAGGCTTTTAGAAGATGCACATTCCAGAGTACAGCCAGATTGTGAGCCCTCTCTACCTGGTTACCTGCAAGAAGAATGATTTCCACTGGGGCCCTGAACAGAAACAAGCGTTTGCCCAGATCAAGCAGGAGATCACTCACACGGTAGCGCTTAGCCCCGTAAAGATGAGACCAGAGATGAAGAATGTGCTTTACTCTGCAGCTGGGAACAATAGCTTGTCCTAGAGCCTTTAGCAGAAGGTGCCTGGAGAGACTCGAAGCCGACCGCTGGGATTCTGGAGCCGGAGTTACAGAGGGTCTGAAGCCAACTACACCCCCACAGAGAAGGAGATCTTGGCCGCCTATGAAGGAGTTCAAGCCGCCTCAGAGGTAATCGGCACTGAAGCACAACTCCTCCTGGCACCTCGACTACCAGTGCTGGGGTGGATGTTTAAAGGAAAGGCTCCCTCTACCCACCACGCCACCGATGCCACATGGAGTAAGTGGATCGCACTTATCACACAGCGCGCCCGCATTGGAAATCCGAACCGCCCTGGGATCCTGGAAATAATTACGAACTGGCCAGAAGGTGAAAGCTTTGGCCTCACTGACGAAGAGGAGCAAGAACAAGATACCCGGGCTGAGGAGGCTCCGCCATAGAATCAACTGCTAAATGAAGAAAAGTGCCACGCCCTTTTCACTGATGGTTCCTGTCGCATCATAGGGATGAACCGAAAGTGGAAAGCAGCTGTGTGGAGCCCTACATGACAGGTTGCAGAAGGCACCAAAGGAGAGGGTGGGTCGAGCCAATTTGCTGAACTCAAAGCCGTTCAGCTGGCCCTGGACATTGCTGAGAGAGAGAAGTGGCCAAAGCTCTACCTCTACACCGATTCATGGATGGTAGCCAATGCTCTATGGGGTTGGCTGGAAAGGTGGAAAAAGGCCAGCTGGCAGCGTAGAGGAAAACCAATCTAAGCAGCTAATGAATGGAAAGACATTGCCACTCGGGTAGAGAAGCTACCCGTAAAAGTCCGCCATGTAGATGCCCATGTCCCTAAGAGCCAAGTTAACGAAGAACACCAGAACAACAAGCAGGTAGATCACGCCGCAAAGATTGAGGTGGCACAGATTGATTTAGACTGGCAACACAAAGGAGAGCTGTTCCTAGCCCGATGGGCCCATGATGCCTCAGGCCAACAGAGCAGAGATGCCACCTATAAGTAGGCACGAGACCGAAGAGTAGACCTAACCATGGACAGTATCTCCCAGGTGATCCATGACTGTGAGACGTGCGCCGCGATCAAACAGGCCAAGCGGGTGAAGCCTCTATGGTATGGTGGATGGTAGTCCAAATATAAGTATGGAGAGGCTTGGCAGATTGATTACATCTCACTGCCCCAGACCCGCCAAGGCAAGCGCTACGTTCTCACAATGGTGGAAGCCACCACAGGATGGCTGGAGACCTACCCTGTGCCTCATGCCACTGCCCAGAACACCATCCTGGGCCTCGAAAAACAGGTTCTTTAGAGACATGGTACCCCTGAAAGAATTGAATCTGACAATGAGACTGTATTGGGTCTGACTGGGGTAAAGCTCACAGGCCTTACACTGCTGTACTTTGCTTTGGTAGCTGGCATTGATAACAGAGCAGTGTTTTGGCTACTGCCCAGCTGTGCTGTCCCTGTGACATTCCTTCCCCCACTGAAGGGGGTGGGAGGGGCAAGATCCTGGGAGGGGACACCAGCAGGCCAGCTGACCCCAGTCAGCCAAAGGGATATTCCATACCATATGACATCAGCTCAGATATATAAGGGAAGGAAGAGAGGAGGAGGGGGAGGCATTCGGGACTTGTCCATGTTTGCCTCCTCGAGCAACCATCACGTGTGCTGGAGCCCGGCTTCCCAGAAAGTGTCCGGACATCGCTGCTGATGGGAAGTAGAGATTGATTGTTTTCTCTTCTTGCTCTTGCGCACGCAACTTTCAACTTGCTTGCTCTATTTATTTTCCTCCACTGTAATAAAACTGCCTTTACTCACCCTGATAGACTTTTTCAATATTATCCTCTCCCCTCTCCCAGTGGGAGGGGGAGTGATAGAGTGACTGAGTGGGCACCTGGCCCCTGGCCGAGGTCAACCCACGACAGTCTCCTTATCCCCTTGTATCCTTGGCATCGACTACCTCAGGAGAGGGTATTTTAAGGATCCAAAGGGATATCGATGGGCCTTTGGCATAGCTGCGGTGAATACAGAGATCAAACAGTTATCCACCCTGCCTGGCCTCTCAGAAGATCCCTTCATCGTAGGATTGCTGCAGGTGGAAGATCAACAAGTACCGATTGCTACCAGGACAGTGCACCGGAGGCAGTATCGTACCAACCGGGACTCCGTGACTCCTATCCATGAACTAATTCGTCGACTGGAGAGCCAAGGAGTTATCAGCAGGACCCGCTCACCCTTTAACAGCCCCATATGGCCAGTGCGGCAGTCAAATGGGGAATGGCGGCTGACAGTGGACTATCGGGGCCTGAATGAAGTCACACCACCTCTCAGTGCTGCCGTACCAGACATGTTGGACCTCCAATATGAGCTAGAGTCAAAAGCAGCCAAATGGTATGCAACGATTGACATAGCTAATGCATTTTTCTCAATCCCTCTGGCGGCAGAGTGCAGGCCACAATTTGCTTTCACTTGGAGGGGTGTCCAGTACACCTGGAACCGACTGCCCCAGGGGTGGAGACACAGTCCCACCATCTGCCATGGCCTGATCCAGGCTGCTCTGGAACAGGGTGGAGCTCCGGAACACCTGCAATATATTGATGATATCATTGTGTGGGGTGATACAGCAGGAGAAGTTTTGAAAAAGGGAAGAAAATAATCCAAATTCTTCTGAAAGCTGGTCTTGCCATAAAACAAAGTAAGGTGAAGGGACCTGCACAGGAAATCCAGTTTCTAGGAATAAAATGGCAGGATGGGCGCCGTCATGTGCCTACAGTGGTGGTTGACAAAATTGCCAATATGTCTCCACCAGTTACTAAGAAAGAAACACAAGCTTTCCTGGGCCTTGTAGGATTCTGGAGAATGCACATTCCAGGCTATAGTCAACTTGTGGGCCCCCTCTATCGAGTGACCCGGAAGAAGAATGACTTCAAGTGGGGCCCTGAGCAGAAACAGGCCTTTGAGCAAATCAAACAAGAAATAGCTCGTGCGGTGGCTCTTGGGCCTGTTTGGACAGGACCAGATGTGCAAAATATACTCTACACTGCAGCTGGGGAGCAGGGCCTCACCTGGAGCCTCTGGCAGAGGACCGCAGGAGAAACCCGAGGTCGGCCATTAGGATTCTGGAGCAGGAGTTACCGAGGATCAGAAGCCCACTATACTCCAACTGAAAAAGAAATACTAGCGGCTTATGAGGGGGTTCGAGCAGCCTCAGAAGTTGTTGGGACAGAAGCATGTCTCCTCTTGGCACCACAATTGCCTGTCCTACACTGGATGTTCAAAGGAAACATTCCCTCCGTGCATCATGCAACCAGTGCTACATGGAGTAAGTGGGTGGCCTTAATTACACAACGAGCCCGAATGGGAAAACCCAGCTTCCCAGGAATCCTAGAAGAGATTTTGAGTTGGCCAGAAGCCAGGGATTTTGGAGCACTGTCTGAGAAGGTGACTCGTGCCCAAGAAGCACCACCATATAAGGAGTTACCAGAAAACGAAAGAAAATATGCTTTATTTACTGATGGATCCTGTCGAGTGACAGGAAACCATCGGAGGTGGAAAGCTGCTGTGTGGAATCCCACATGACAAGTCATTGAGGTTGCTGAAGGGGAAGGCGAATCAAGCCAGTTTGCAGAGGTGAAAGCCATCCAACTAGCCCTAGAGATTGCTGAGAGAGAAAAGTGGCCCATACTCTATCTCTATACTGACTCCTGGATGGTGGCTAATGCCCTATGGGGATGGCTGCAGCAGTGGAAGAAAACCAACTGGCAGCGCAGGGGAAAACCCATCTGGGCTGCTGCATTATGGCAAGACATTGCTGCACGGATAGAAAACATGACTGTGAAAGTACGCCATGTAGATGCCCATGTGCCCAGAAGTCGTGCCACTGAGGAGCATCAAAACAACGAACGGGTAGATAAGGCCACCAAAATTGGAATAGCTCAGGTGGACCTAGATTGGGAGAGAAAGGGTGAGCTATTTATAGCCCGATGGGCCCACGAAACATCAGGGCATCTTGGAAGGGATGCAACATACAGATGGGCTCGTGATCGAGGGGTGGATCTGACCATGGAGGCCATCACACAGGTTATTCATCAGTGTGAAACATGCGCTGCCATCAAGCGAGCCACACGAGTGAAGCCTCTTTGGAGTGGAGGGCGATGGCTGGGGTTCCAGTATGGTGAAGCCTGGCAAATTGATTACATTGGGCCATTGCCACGAACACGCCAAGGCAAGAGTTACATCCTCACCATGGTGGAGGCCACAACTGGCTGGCTGGAAACGTACCCAGTAAACCACGCCACGGCTCGGAACACAATTTCAGGTCTTGAAAGACACATTTTGTGGCGACGTGGAACCCCAGATAGAATTGAGTCAGACAATGGGACTCATTTTCGAAATAATCTTATTAACTCCTGGGCAAAGAGGCATGGCATTAAGTGGATATATCATATTCCTTATCACCCACAGGCCTCTGGGAAGATTGAAAGATATAATGGACTGTTAAAAACAATGCTACGGGCACTAGGTAATGGGACATGGAAGCATTGGGATGTGAACTTGGCAGAAGCCACTTGGCTAGTCAATACTAGAGGATCTGTTAACCGCCCTGGTCCCGCCCAAACTAAACCCTTAGACACTGTGGAGGGAGACAAGGTTCCTGCACTACACATAGGAAAGTGGCTGGGGTAAGAATAATGTATGTTGGAAGTTGTATGTTGCAGGATGTAAGTAGCAGAAGGGACATGAGCTGACGAAGAACGAATTTCAGCAAGGGGCAAGAAAAAGGCCACAATGAACAGGGATGGTGCCAGTCCTCGACAATCAAGTTTACTATTCCTCCTGCCCTGGCCCCACATTCTGCTGGAAATGGAGACCACGTGGAAGGATGTGAAAGGACAGGAGATAGTAGTTAATGTGATGGGGATGGTTTAAGGATGTAGCTTAAATTGCATGTGTGAGTAGGAAAGGATTTCTGAGCATGATGCAAATGGTATGGAACAAGGGGTGGAAATTGTATTGGGTCTGACTGGGGTAAAGCTCGCAGCCCTTACACTGCTGTACTTTGCTTTGGTAGCTGGTGTTGATAACAGAGCAGTGTTTTGGCTACTGCCCAGCTGTGCTGTCCCTGTGACATTCCTTCCCCCACTGAAGGGGGTGGGAGGGGCAAGATCCTGGGAGGGGACACCAGCAGGCCAGCTGACCCCAGTCAGCCAAAGAGATATTCCATACCATATGACATCAGCTCAGATATATAAGGGAAGGAAGAGAGGAGGAGGGGAAGGCATTCGGGACTTGTCCATGTTTGCCTCCTCGAGCAACCATCACGTGTGCTGGAGCCCGGCTTCCCAGAAAGTGTCCGGACATCGCTGCTGATGGGAAGTAGAGATTGATTGTTTTCCTTCTTGCTCTTGCGCGCGCAACTTTCAACTTGCTTGTTCTATTTTTTTTCCTCCACTGTAATAAAACTGCCTTTACTCACCCTGATAGTCTTTTTCAATATTATCCTCTCCCCTCTCCCAGCAGGAGGGGGAGTGATAGAGTGACTGAGTGGGCACCTGGCCCCTGGCCAGGGTCAACCCACGACAGAGACTCATTTCAAAAATAGCCTTATAAACACCTGGGCTAGGGAACATGGCATCGAGTGGGTGTACCATATCCCTTATCATGCACCAGCAACTGGGAAAGTTGAACGGTACAATGGCCTGCTTAAAACCACCTTGAAAGCGCTGGGTAGGAGGACATTCAAGAACTAGGAGACTAATTTAGCAAAGGCCACATGGTTAGTGAACACCCGAAGATCCTCCAACTGAGCAGGGCCTGCCCACTCTGACCCCTTGTGAACAACAGATGGAGATAAAGTTCCAGTAGTACACATGAGAGGTATGCTGGGAAAGACTGTTTGGGTAAACTCTGCCTCAAGTAAAGACAAGCCCATCCGTGGAGTTGTCTTTGCTCAGAGACTAGGCTGCACCTGGTGAGTGATGCAAAGAAATAGAGAGACCCGATGCATACCTCAAAGAGATCTTGTTTTAGAGTGAACTGCTTAAGACACCGTGCTTGTATCTGTATCTGCATGTATGTATATACTTCGAAAGTTTAAATTTGATGCAAAGTGTTTGCATGGAAAAAAATTCGGAGTGGAGAATGTTAGAAGTTGGATTTTAGTTTTTTTTCCTCAGGAATTTTTTCTCCCATGGGTTGCTAAGACACAAATGACTGAGCTAATTGCTGAGTACTTAAGAGAACAAAGCACAAGGCTAGAAGCCTTTCTCCTTAGCAAGGTGCGGCAGAATTGCCCCTCGTGGAAGCAAGGCTTGACAACGTGAGATTTTAGAGACTGAAAATCAAGGGCAGGGGGGAGGTCACTCTCTTACCCGGGACCCTCGGAGCTGGATGGTCAGAGCTGCTGTCTGCAGAACCCACGGCCCCCTGAGAAGCCAGCACGAAGCTGCCGGTCTGTCTGCTGTGAGTCTCTGCCCTCTGCCCCATTGGGAGCTGCCTGCCACCAGCCTGTCTCTTCCCCGCTCCTCCTCACCACTCCGAGTTTCTTCGCTACATTGTAGCGGGGTTTCCCCCTGCACGTCGGGACCTCTTACCATCCCAGCTCCCTGTGTCTGGGGATCCTGTTGCGGCACCGATACCAGCTGCCCCCCGAGGGTCTGTGGAACAAAGGCTCTCCTCCATCCTTCCCTGCCCCGGGCAGCCGCCATTGCTGTGTGCTACCTGAGCTCACGCCGGAGCGCCCCCTGCAGCCACCGGGGAATCACCGCACCCAGAGCGCCCCCTGCAGGCTGTGACTGGAACTGCACCAAAAAGGAAAAGGTGCCTGAAGCCGAGCAGGCTGCCACTAAGTTTCTGGTTCTGTTTGTTGTTTAACGTTATAGTTGTTGTTATTTGTTAGCCTTGTTTTAGATATTAGTAAAGAACTGTTATTCCTATTCCCCTATCTTTGCCTGAGAGCCTCTTGATTTCAAATTTATAATAATTCAGAGGGAGAGGGGTTACAGTTTCCCATCCCAAAGGAGGCTCCTGCCTTCCTTAACAAACACCTGTCCTTCAAACCAGGACAAAGAACAAATGAGATTGGGAGGCAGATGAGACCACGAGCTGCAGGGAAATGCTGGGTCTGTTTGGGAAAGGTGCTATTGCCTGACAGCTGCTAGAGTGACTTGGGACAGCTGAGCAGGAAGACTGGAAGCAGAAAGCAGGGCCGGCTGGGGCAGTGAGATGGGGAACAGGAAGAACAAAGGCATGGTGATCAGAGATGGGGAATGGGATGAGCAGAGGAGGGGTGATTGTCAGTGGGATGGGGAGAGGGGATGGGAGGAACTCAGCCCATCTGCCTGGGTGGAGGGAGTTTCTAGTGACAGATGATGGAGGGGAGTTCCCATCATCCATCCAACATCCAACTGCAAAGGAAGGCTTGTACTGGTGATAGCCAGCAGCTTGAGTGGAGCAGGACAGCATGTGGTGGGAAGGCTGGGGCTGATCAGCCTAGGACTCGCAGCTGAGCCAGCCTGGTACTGTCTGGGCAGGATACTGGGCCTGGGAACACAGTGGGAGAAGAAACAGGGAAGGGCAAGTGAGGTGGACCTGAAAGGGGGCAGTGGCTGAGCCCAGAGCCCAGGGCTTTCTGACAAGAAGGGAAACCAAAAGTGGGAAAGCATGGAGGGGACAAGGGAACAAGGGAGGACAGCCATATCAGCTTGTGTTTCTGGGACTGGAGACTTCTCCAGTGTCCGAACAAGGGTCTTCTCCCCAGTCTTCCTCCCAACTCTTACTGTTCCTGTGCTGTTACCCCAAATGCCCCCTGACAGCACCTGTCACCTCTTGCTAGTCCTGCTTGCTCCTTGCTGAGGACAATAGGCAATTGCTACTTGCTGTTATATCAGAATGCATATTTCTCATCACTGAGAAATGTCAGCACCAAGGCTGCCTGCACAACTGCCCTTCAATGTCCTCATGCATGTGAATTACAGTTGAGTCTTTAATTATGTGGCCACAGATTTATTTTTGACAGGACACCTGCAGCACACAGGTTAGATGGTGTTCTGGATGAGTCTGGGCTGTGTCATGAAGAAGGCTCTTTGCAGGAACTCACCATCATCTCTTCTTTTTGTTGTTGTGTTGTTTTGGTATGTTTTTTTTCCCAAAAGTGTGAAGAGAAAGGAGTGACTCATTGCTGAGGCAGTTATGTGCTGGCCTGGATCCTTGCCCCTGCTGTGGATTTCCTACCTGATGCTGAGCGAGTCACTCACAGCAATCTTTTCAGAGGTAGCTATTAGCTATGTTTTATTTATTTTGGCATTTTGCCTTTTTTTTAGCCTTGTGCTATCCTGGGATCCTGATGTCTCATTTGCAGGAGTATTTATTGCTCCCTGCTGCATGTGAAGGGGGACTTGCACCTGACTCTAGAAAATGCTTTAAACTGCAGAGTGCCCTGGCAAAGCACTCAGATCAGCATCCCCACCTTGCAGGCTGCATTTGACCTTCCCTCCAGGAATTCTGGGTCTTCTCTAAAATGCTGCTGTCTTGCTCGGTATGAGTATTGAAAAGGCAAATCCATCGTTATTTGTAAAGTACTGAGAAACTAGGTGTATGTTGTGTAAAAGAGACCCTATGAACATTGATTGTTGTTTTTGGAGTGAGGGCTGTACGTTCTGAATGAGCTGTGAGTCAATGCTTTGAAGAACTCTGTCAGCCCTGTTGGATGTGTCAAGCCACAGGTACCTTCCTCCTTAGGTACCTTTGCTGTTGAATTGCAGGTGGCAATGTGTTTGTTCTCGCTTCTCATCTCTTCTTACTTTCACTGGCCTTGGAGAGGTAGAACTTCAGCACAGTGCCAAAGTTTTGTCTGCTCTTTCCCTGATTGCTCACACTTCCCCAGCACACGCAAGTGTCTCTGTGGCAAAGTGACCTTGGTCTTCAAAGCAGTGTGTCCTTCTCCAGAGAGTGGGTGAAATGGGATTCTGCTCTTTGTTGATCGGGCAGAGCTGCCAAATGCGACCTGGCAGTTCTCTGAGGTCTGCTAGGTCACTGAAGCTCAGCTTTCCCAGGAGTTTTACTAGGTGCTATGAATATCATATACCATGACTTTGGAAGGCCACCCAGCCATGACACTGCGAATAAACAGCACAAGTCCAGCCCTTCTTTTCCTTTCCTACCCAAGGACTGGGATGATGGGCAGTGGAAAGGCTGGTTGGGTGCCCAGTGAGATATAGCCTGTGAAAGGTAGACAAGAGGTGTCCCAGGTGCAGGGCCCCCATTGCTGAGCTGAGTGGCTCGGACTCCCTTCCATGCTCTTACACCCAAAGATCCCTTCCAGGCAAACCAGGGAGACAGGACAAGGTGAGGCCTCCTGGGACCTCATCCAGGAATGTTGTTCTGAATGTGTGAGCTGCATCTCACGGCTGGGTCTGGGAGCTTAGAAAGCCTTCCAGGTGCTACTGTCTGAACAGAGCCTTAGCGTACCTTGGTTGGTGCCTAACACAGTGCTAACCTGAGGGGGTGTTCATCTTTGGAGAGGTGCACAGAGGAAAAAAGGTGCTGCAGCTGCCCACCACTTTGATCACTGGAAAAGAATAGAGATGTCCCAGCAGAGTTTATGAGCATGGATTCTGCTTGTCCCTCAAATTTATTCCCTCTCCAACCCAACCCCAGCCTCTCTCTAGTTGGGATCCTGCTGCTTGTGTTATATATAACAACTTCCTTTTTCAGACACTGGGGCAGAAGTTACCTGTTGCACCACTGGAGCACTGACATCCCTGATGGAGACAGGGTCCCCACAGTACTGGCTGCTACATGCATAGCCAAAATCAGCAGCCCCTGGCCCAGGTTCCCTAATAAAAATTACTCCATAAGAAGAGGTGTAACTAGGCAATGCTTGGAGAGAGGTGGGTGTTAATAGATCACATGGCTAGCCAGCACTAAAAGCTTGATTACAATTCAATTAAGGAAATGTTTCTAATTAAAGAGTTCTTATTTTAAGCTGTCAATGATTAAAATAAAGGTAGCTGAAGTGTCCGTACACACTCCAGTTCCATCCCCAAGGGCTGCATCTACGTTGGGGATTTCTTCAAATTCCCTCCCGCTGCCTCAGTCAGCAACAGGGGGAGAGTTGGAATGGCCACCGTCCTCCCAGACCTTGTACCTGCCTGCCAAGCAGTGTCACCCCAAACTCTGCTCACACCAGGCATGCTGAGAGATGCTTCTCCTGGATGCTGATTCAGATCCATCCTTCCCAGCTCTGTGTCAGAGCCCACCTCTCTCAGTGCCTGTATGAGCCTGCCACTTGCAGCGAAGTCACAAGCAGTGCTAGGCTTCAGCAAATCCCTTCTCCACTGATGGACACCCACCCAGGGAAGGAGAGCAACACTCGGCTGGATCCAGCAGTGGCTGCATACTATTACCTGCCTTCCCATCTGCTCACTGTTACATAAGCTGTGAAAAAACAGAGGTTCAATGGAGCATGTGTAAGGAAATGTCATTACTACGAAAAACTCAATTAAATTTTAAACTCTCCAAGTGGAGGCAAAGTTCTGTAATAAAGCAGGCCCAGCAGTGAGAGAGAAGCAGCACTGGCTCCCAAAGGCTTGCATAAATGAGGAACTATTCCCAGGTCTCAATGGACTGTCAAGTCAGCACGGGCACTTGCTGGCAGTGAGATTCAGAAGGTTGCAGCCCCCCATCTTGGTACCACTTGGAGCAATGTCTGCTCTCTGCAGCACACAGTGCCAGCACGGCTGCAGCTTGGGCCTCTTGGTGCCAACAGCCTGTGCTTATATCGTGTTTTTGGAAGCTGACATCAGGGTCCTGGCTTAGAAGCACCTAAGGGTTGTTCTGGTATAGGGGCTCCTGAGCCCTTCCCCATCACACTTATCTCCAGCTGCAGGAACTGGGGTTCTTGACTTTGGGATGGCTGTGCCAGAGCAGCTCCTGGACCCTGGTGAAGCATCCTGGTGTTTCCAAAGGCGGGCAGCATCTGGCTCTTGCTCCACAGGGCCCTCTGTCCCTTCCAGCTCACACTACACTGGCCTCCAGCCTTTCCTGCAGTTCTGCTCCCAGAGCTCTCAGCAGCACCTCCATCCTCCTTTGTACATCCAGCCCCAATCTCCCAGAAGCCCCCAAATAGTTCCCCAGCCTGGGCTCTGCTCCGACACCCCCATACAGGTCTGATACATCCTGGCTGCTCCCCCTGACTCAGCTGGCTTTTGGAGGTGCTCTGGGGCTTGCTGTGCCCACCTGGCCCCCAAACACCCCAGAGTCTGTGGGGTAGCCCTAGCTTTGCATCCATCTGTTGATGGGTGCCTCGTGGACCTCTGTCTCTCCACATTAGGGTTTATGCGCGTGCTTCATTATTTGTGTGCATTTGCAGGTGCTTCACCCAAGGGGCGTGGGCTGAGGAGCCCTGACACTGTGGGGTTGGGGCGGCTCTGATGCCTCATGGGCTTTCCTGATGGACCCCCCTGGAAATCCGCCGCCAACGCAATGCTGGGGATCCAGCACCCTCGTTTGATCATCCCCATGTGGGGCCACCCTGCTGTGGAGGGCTGCCCCACTAGCCCCCACCGCAGTGAACTGCCATGGGTGGGCTGTTGCCCCACTCTGATGAAAAACCTTCAGCAGGGTGGCAGCCCCCCAAAACTGAGCCCGTGTGTGTGTGGCCGGCTCACTAGAATTGAGGGACGACGGGTGGGAAGGCGTCAGGAGCAGCGGCGGTTGCGCCTTTAACGGCGGGCGGAGGAGGAGGGGGAGGGCCGGGGCTGCGCTGGGTGACATCAGTGGGTTTGGCTCTGAGGCTCAATGGAAACTGGGTGAGCGCCGGGCTGTGCCGAGCACACGCCGGCTGGAGGGGACGGCGAGCGAGCGGGAGGCGGCAGGCAGCGCCGAGCCGAGCGAAGGAGGGACACGCCGGGCACGGCCGCCACCAGCCCTCCCCAATCCCCCGTCATCTTCCCCGCCGCGGCCGCCTGGCCCCCTGACAGCCGGCGGAGCAGCATCCCTACACGGCCCCCTTCCCGTCAGGGTGGGTATGGGGGGCCCCCGCCCGCATCTTGGGGCGCAAACCGCGGGGGAAAGGCGGCCCCTCCGGCTCTTTGTGTGCGCGGAGGGAGGGGGAGGGGAGGGGAGGGCAGGGCGCGATGTGCCGGGCTGGGGGTGCGCGGGGGACAAAAGCCCCTTTGTGGGGGCGCGGGGAGGGGGTCGCCCCCTCCGCCACCGGCAGATTTTGGGGGGATTCCCCCTTCTTCCCTTTCTCCGCCTGCCGGAGCCCTGCCTGGCTGCCGGCGGGGCCGAGCGGGGAGGGGGGTGCCGTGTGTCCTCGGCGGGGGTCCCGGCGGTGGGCCGCCCCACGGGGGATTTAGCCCCCCACCCCTCCGTTCCCTGATGCTCCTGGTCTCCCTCCCCGGCCCCCCTCATCGCCTGTTTCGGGGGAGAAGGGGGTGTCTCCGTTTGGGGGGCTGTGGCGGTCGGTGTTTCCTCTTGTGGGGAGCGGTAGGGGCGGGGGTCGATGGTCGCGGCCGGGAGCGAGTGGGGAGACGAGAAGTTCAGCGCCGTTTCCGGGGGTGGCAGCTTTTTGTTACCTACCCGGAAAAATAACAGCTCGGGTACGGCTGTCTTCGCGTAGCGTTTGCCTGTAGGAGGTGGGGGTGTAAGGGACGTTTTTTTTTTTTTTTTGTGTCCCCCTCCTTTCCTGTTTTCCTGTTGTGGCTATTTCTTCCTCAAATGTAGTTCAAATGCTCTGTGCTTGGGGTTTCTTTTCTCCCCCCCATCTTTTTTTGCTGGTCTCCTTTCTGTAAGTGTCTCAGGGTCTGGAGGGGTTTGGTGTTTTGCATTTCAATCAAAATGTAATTTTTTTTTCTTTTTTCCCTCACATTTTTAAGCCAGTTCAAATTACTGTTTTCCCAGCCTCTTCCTTTTTT
>JAVTVJ010001432.1:35831-87856 GCA_034509425.1 Eopsaltria australis
TGTGGTTTCTGGTGACTGGAGCTCTGCTTTCAGGGTTCACAATGTCCCCTGAATGCCTTGATAGGATTATTTCCCTGTACATCTCCGCAGCCCGTCCATTCTTCTTTCTGTAATCCCATCTCCTGGGGCAGGAGAAGCGGCTCTGGATTTATGGTATGCCTGGAATCCTGTAGCTGGGATTAATTTTTTGTGCTTCTGTCTCACAAGGCTGTTCCTCCCTTCTTTCCTTCAGTGATGCTTCCTTCCCACCAAGTTCCAGCAAGGGAAAGTTCCTCGCACCCACTTGTGAAAACATTAATCATTCCTCACCTTTCCTGTCCCCAACAGGCTCTGTGTCTGCATTTTGTACACTAATAATGTGGCATTGCATAAATTAGGACTGTGGCAAATCCCTCTAAAAGGAGACACATTGACTGTCTCAGGAAGAGACGTGGTTCCTAGAATAAGTTGGTGGCCATAGAAGAGGCAAGGGAAAGGGGGCTGTTAAGAGGGGTTCTGCTGGAGCTGTTTGGCCGAGGTGTTTGCAGCAGAAGTTGAGGTTGGCAGAGGGAACAAGCTCTGTGGCTGTAGTCCTTCCACCTAGTTGGTTTTCTGTGGAAGGTGAGTAGGCTGAGCCTGGGCATGTTAATGGGGTATTTCAGGTCAAAGGGTTAGCTAATCATCTCAGGTAAAGGGATGAGGAAAGGCCTGAGCTGCTAAAAACTAACAGCTGGCATGCCTAGGTAGGCAAGAGAGATGGAGAGGCTCAGGTAGACCAAAGGAGGCAGTGATCCCATCAGCAGAAGCATGTGGAGATAAGCAAGTGGCGTTCCTAGTCAGTGTGTGCCTGGCAGGGTTCAGTTCAGTGAGATGTCTCCTCCCTGTCCCCTGTGCCAGCCCCTGCCTGGGAGTGATGGAGTCGCTTGTTCCTGGCAGTCTGTCTCTCGCAGCCCTTGCATCCTGTGCTTCACCACCACCAAGGTGTCAGAGTAGGACTGTGCCAGAGAGAAACTCCTCATAGGATTTGTTTGAAACAAACCTTCAAAACTCCTCATAGGGTTTGTTATGCCTGACCCTTCTGGTGTCTCACAAGGCTACTTCTGCCCTGGTGCCCGGTACTGTAGGGTACAAGGAGCAGTACCTCTTTACAGCAGTGGGGCTGATCACACACTGAAATCTTCTTAGGAGGGGTTTCCTGAACCCCTCCCCAGGCTCTGAGCAATATGGTGGGGAAGAGATTCAGTCATGCTTCATTCTAATAATGGGAAAAATATGCTTGAGAGTGTTCTGTTCCTGTAGTGTTTCTTGTTCTTGCTGTGCCTGGAAGTTCAGGAGATCAGGAGAGGTGATAGAAGCTGTGTAGAAAATTAAGTATTTCAAGATTTAAAACTACTCAGCCTCTGGGTGAAGTGGGGAGGTCTCTTCTGTAGTCTTACATGATTCACTTCCTGTTTCTGCTCTGACACTGCTCTTTCTGTGCTTCTTTTCTCAGCACGACTGAACCATGGAGCTTCGAGTGGGAAACAAATACCGGCTGGGCAGAAAGATTGGCAGTGGTTCATTTGGAGACATTTACCTAGGTGAGTGTGAGAGTCTGTCTCAAGGTTACTTTTCTCAATTGCATCATTGTTTTGGGGTTGTTTTTCTTGTCTGTTGGTATTTGTGGGCACCATGTAAGGTTGGGAGGGGTGGAGAAGAGAAAAAAACTTAAGAAATACTGCTAATGGCTGCTGGCCTTCTCATGGCAAAGAAAGTGGGATGAGCTCAGGATTGCCTTACACATACTGGAGACAGTGGTGGCTGATCAGACTGATTTAGATTTGGATTGTTTGGGGCATATTTGTCATACACCCTATTCCAGTGTTCTCACTTCCTTTTCTTGAGCTTGGGTGTATGTGGGTATAAACTGTTCATAGAGTGGGTGATGGAAAGGGAGGACATAGCTATTCCTTCAAGGATAGAAGGAACACAGTTTTGGGAAGACTGGTAGTGGAAGAGGTGGTCCAGGGCCTGTAAGAGAGAGGTCTGAGACTAGAAAGTGTAAAACAGGTCAGAGAGCCTGGCCTGGGTGAAGTCCTGGGGTTCAGATCTGTTAGATCTGTAATAGGATTTAGAGTTAATGTCTGGAATGACCTGAGCTGGAAGTTCAGTGGACAGAGCCCATGAGGTGCTGGGTTTCCTGTTACCACAGCAGGTCACCTGGGTAGAAGTTCTTCCAAGCCAGTGTGCTGATGTGTAGATATGTTCCCTGATGCTTTGCCTGCTCATGTTTTCATTGGCTCAAACCATGTGGGGCCAGAGTGGCGAGACTACCCAGCAGCCTGCTCGATCCCTCCATCTGGGGAGTGCTGGTGTTACCTGTCTCTGGTTCTCACCATTATCTGTTCAGCTGTGGTCCTGCAGGCCAGCAGAAGGGCTGCCCTCTGCTTTGGTGGCTGCACCCTTTGGGTACTTGCAGGTGGTCGTCATGTGCTCCTTTGACTGTTAACTTGTTGATTTGTATTTTGCTTCCCAGTACATCTACCACTCCTCACTTTTGTTGGTCCTTCAATTTTCCTAGTTTGTTCATCTGCTGAGCAGCTTGGAGCCAACACTGCATTTGAGGTGCGGCATTTCCAGTGCCTGGCAATGGAGGACTACCCTCCAGTGATCTGTAATGTGATGCCTCTGCATAGTCTGCCTTGGGTCTCCTTGGCTTCCCCCATCACCAACACTATCAGGTTGCAGAATTGGCCTTAATGCACTGTCAGCTGTATTGTAGGAGAGCTCTTCAAGGATCTCCAACATCTTCCCATCCCTCCCCAAATCCCTTTCATTGAATACCTCTAGTTCAGATTACTTTTTCCCGTGATTGTAAATCACCGTCTGTTTTCAACCTCTGTTTTTTATCTCCAGTTCCCTCTTGCTTTATTATTCTTTCTTGATTGGTGTTGGCAGCCTCTCTTGATTAAGTGTCCTGTGGGAATCATCAGTAACGGGCTTTGTTGCCACCTTTATCCAGAACATGAACAAAGGTGATAAACAATGGATCTGGGATCCCAGTTCCACTGTGTGCTGCCTTTACTGCAGCCTGTTTCTGTATGCTGCTCCTCTGTGACCCTCCAGCCAGTTAGTGTCTTGGGTGACAGTGCTTTTAATTCCCAGGTGCTAGGGATTGAGGGGTGATAGGTCAGAGCATTTTCCACCTACGTTAGGGCTCGAAGCCTTCTGGACCCTCTCTAGGACAGTATAAATTGTCAGGATCTTGCAAAACATCTGGGGTACACGTGGGGAGAGAAAGGAGGAGCTGAATGGGAAGGCCTGATCCTGTATTGTTCTGTACCACAAAACAGGTCATCCACCTGTGCAAAGCAGGTATGGAAAATAGCCCCTGGTGAGGGGGCTGTGCCCGCCTTGCCTGTCACCAAACAGAGGAAGCCCAGTGCCCTGGTGTGGTGAGCACAGTAGGATTCAACCAAGTTACTTGAGTGCAGTATCAAAGCCCTTGTGGTGTTCCTTGAGGTGCAAACCAGCATGTTTTGAAGCAGTGATAGCAAGACTTTTTGGAGCCTGGGTGACTCCCCAGCCTGGAGGGATTGGGCATGTAGTCAGTCTGTGGTGGTGCATATGGAGGATGCTTGTGCTCGTGCTGTGCTCTGCAGACAGAAGGACTCATTCACGAGGACTTTGCTCCTGCACCAGGTTCACCTCACAGTTCTCTCCTTGGATAATGGAGTGAACACAGAGCAGGGTTTGTCTGTCTCTGAGGATTAGCAGGGGCTGTATGGTTTATCCTCTGCTTCTCTCTTTTGGGATGTTACCACCTTCACCTGCTCTGTAACCTTTGGGTGCTGCGTGCTGCCTTCTTTGGGATTTGTTTGAGGTTTTTTGTCTGTCAGAAGGAAACTTGGATTTCTACGTGGGTAGACACAAAGGATGGACGGTGTTAATCCTTAGCTGGGGCTTGAAGCACATTCCTTCCATGCCCTACTTTTAGGGATAGATGTGGTAGGTGGAATATTGTCCCCCCATTGGTTTGAGAGGGTGGGAAATGAGATCAGGCTGCCCATGGGCCTTGGCTAGTCCATTTACCTCTTAAAATGCTCGTTCAGAAGAGCAAAAGCCAGTTTGCAGAGGAATTGCCGAGACCTTTGGGCCGCTGGAGGGGGAGGTGCTTTGTCAGAGGTGCTGGCCAAGAGGCAGGGCAGGGTTGCTAAGCGTGTAGGAATCGTTTGGCCGGGATGCACTGGTGGTGGAGAGGAGCTGGGCAGACAAAGCATGCTGGGACCTGAGCTGGCTGGGGACAGTTCCTGGTGGCAGGCTCCTCCCTTGCTGGGAGGGGAGTGCCTTCCCTTTGTTTCCTGGCTTGTTAACTCTCTCTCGCCCTATCTGCCTTCAGCCATCTGTTCCCAGCCCTCCATTCTTCCCTCGAAGAATGTGGAGAGGGGCGCAGGCGGTGGGGAGTGCAGGGGCCTCTGCCTGTTGCCCCCGATGCTCAGGGAGGGCAGTGTTTATTGTATCAGATATGCAGTCAGGATTCCACTTTGAAAAGATCCTGTTCAGCCGGTGACAAACTCTGTCCCCGGGGCCCCGTTTCAAAGAGCTTGTAATGAATGAGTTGAATTTGTGCAGCCCCCACAGTGGAGTGAGACTGGGGGAGGATGTTAGGAATTATCCCTGATCCTACATGCAGTCTCTTGAGTGGCTGAAGCTTGCAGACTCTGCTGTATTTGTCTGAAACACGGTGCTTTCCAGTCTGTGAAGAGAGCACAGAACTGTTGCTTTTGTACTTGTAGCTTTAAAAAAGATGGTGGTTGAAGCATGGAACAAAGGATCAGAAAGACTCCTGCCCTTAAATTCCCTCCTCGCTAGTGGTGGTCTCGATCTGGGTGGATCTCTAGCCAAGAAATAGTACTGGGAGCAACTTGTGGACATGGTGAAGTTTGGAGGGGGAGCAAGCCTAAAGAGTTCAGACAATGACCCCCTCAGCAAAGAATAGGTCAGATTGGTCCAGAGAAGGACCACAATAATGATTAGAGGTATGGAGCACCTCTATTATGAGGAAAGGCTGAGAGAATTGAGATTGTTCAGCCTTGGAGAAGAGAAGGCTTTGGGATGACCTAGTTCCAGCCTTCCCTCCCTGAAGGGAGCCTACAAGAAAGACTGCAAGAGACTTTTTGCAAGGGCACGCAGTGATAGGACAGGGGGAATGGTTTTAAACTGAAAAAGGTTTAGATTAGATTTTAAGAAGAAATTCTTTACTGTGAGGGTGGTGAGGTACTGGAACAGGTGCCCCAGAGTTGTGGATGCCCCATCCCTGGAAGTGTTCAAGGCCAGATTGGATGGGGGTCTGAGCAGCCTGGTCTAGTGAAAGGTGTCCCTCATGGCAGGGGTGTTGGAACTAGGTGATCTTTAACCTAAACCATCCTGTGAGTCTACTTGTGCTCTTCTAGGCCACAGGGTTGTTTCTTCTTTCTCTAACACCTGTGTTTAGGCTATGGGGAGTGTGGGGCTGAAGGCCATCTGAGCATTTGAATTGCATATTCACATTTTGAAGAATCTCAGTCTTCTTGATGCCTACCCCTGCTTTCCCTTTTCCAGCTTAATGTGCCCACAGATAATGTTCCCTACCTGCAGACAGCCTAGTAGATGGATGCATCTTCATGTTTCTGAACACCCAGGGTAATGTGGAGATGAGAACTCAATCATGTTTCTACCGTTCAAGTTCTGGGAATCGGGTTCATTCAGAATGCTAATGCTGCAAAAGTCAGAGAGACTCATTATTGCTTGTGTGTCAGAAAATGTATTAGGAGAGGGAAAAATTCTCCCAGGGGAAAAGACAAGGGAGCTGCTTGAGAGGATTTGGAGGAAAGTCTTTACAAAGGCAGGGGAAAGAGGCAAGGGAAGGAAGTGTTCTTATCTTTTTTGGATGTCCTGGGTGTTTCCATGTTGAATGAGGGCCAGTGGTTGAACTCTAAAAGGTGGATGGCTACTAGTCCCTTTTCTTGCTCTTTTCCTCATTGCACCTTCCTGGTGCTTATGAGAAGTGTCCTGTGGTGGAGTGAAGGTAATGTGCAGGCTTGTTTTTCCGGCCACCAGTTTTTAAGTGAAAAATGCCAACATCTTTTCAAAAGTAAGCATTGGACAAATGTTCCTATGTCTCAGGATGGCTTTTTTCCTTTCCCTTCTCCTGGATCCTGCATTAAGATCTGTATTAAATTAATCCCATTGTTCCTCCTTCTCCTCCCTCAGAGTACCCTAAATAATTCCTCTCCCTCCTTAGTGTTTACAGCCTTCAAATATTTGCAGACTGTTGTCATGTCCCATTCTTCCTCCCCACCCTTCTTAGTTGTATCTCTTGTCTATGTTACATATTTAGCTCTTTTAATCTTCCTTGGTAAATCAATCCCTCCAGGCCCCAATTGTCTTTGTTTCTCTCTTACAAATTCTTAGCAGCTTGTCTGTCTCAACCTGGCACTGCTGCAGCATCTAGATCATGTGTTTTTGCTAGCAGGCAGCTCTTGGCTAACTTTGTGTACAAGCCAGAACTCTTCAACTGGAGATGGATCTCTTTAGGATCCACGGAGAGAAGCAATCCAGTTGTGTGAACATTTCCTTCTTCTCTTTGGTCCCTGGCTCTGGAGGCAGTGTGTGAAAGAGGATAAATGAGGAAATTTATCTGCAGCTTGTACTTGTGGACTCCTAAAGTCTTATCACAGAGTTCAGGAGGCACAAATTAGTCAGACCTACCAAAACTAGCTATGGGATATCTTCAAAACATTACCTTTGACTCCAGCTCTTGTTTGGCACGCATGTTCTGGAGTAGTTTATTTTATGACGGTGTTCATAAGCTGCTCGTGATCAGGGCTGCTCTCTGATTTGTGTTTAAGTGCAATTTCTAATAGTTCCAGATATGAGGAAGGGCTTGTCAGTGTGTGAAGCAGGCCTGGCGGGGGAGGAGAGAAGCAAGTCTTGAGTGTCATTCCTGTGACCCGTGTACAGATATTCCTTCTTTCCATTTTAGAATGATGTGAAACATCTGGGATCCTTTCAGCTAGTACAAGAAAAAGAGCAGCCTGTTCCTTCTTTGACAGTGCACTTCGAGACCAGAATGCTGGCTTTTGCAGCTGGCAGCTCAGTTGTTTTCAGAGGGAAGCATGTGGGGCGGTGGTTTAGTGTCATTGCAAAGTATCTAGCAATACCTTCAACTTGGTGTCTGGGCAGCTTAATTCAAAACCGGATTCTGCTTATTTCTTCATGCTTTTATTTGGGGTATAGCAAATGTTCCTGTGTTAGCAAAATATAAAGGTATTATTAAAACCCTCAGGAGAGGGAGAAGCTGGGGATTTAGAAATTGTCTGTATTGAACAGGTCAGCACTGTGGAGGAAACAGAGAGAGCTGGGATGTTAGTAATGTCTCCTCCTGAACTAATTGGCTCTGTTGAAATGATGTAACTGAGGTAACCAGTAATTTTGCTGGGGAAGAGATACTCCATGTCACTGCCTGAGGGGCTGCTTGGGTTCAGGGGCTGGGTTTATGATCAGAGGAAGCTGAAACTTCCACTCACTTTAGATACTGTTGATATCTGCAGAATGACCTTCAAAAGTCTGGCACGTTTTGAGATAACAAGGCAGTTCATGTGTATGGTGGTTGTTCTAGCCTGACTTCAGGGTGAGACCTGGTTTCCTGTTCGTGTGCCTCTCTCTGGGCTTGCGTTTTCAAATGGCAGTGCTGGAAAGTCTGTATGAAGTTGAAGTGGCTAAATCTCATTTCTGTCATAGAGAATAAATTTCAGGGCAAACCTTAAGATTTTGGCACCTTTACAGGCCTTGTTAAAAGCATTTAACTTCAGTGGAAGCTTGTGCAATCTTCATTTCACTCTCATTCCTATGCAGGAGCCAATATTGCGACTGGTGAAGAGGTGGCCATCAAACTGGAATGTGTCAAAACCAAGCATCCCCAGCTCCACATTGAAAGCAAGTTCTACAAGATGATGCAGGGAGGAGGTGAGATGGAGAAGAGAGGAAAGGATGGGGTCGGGGGAGTGGTTGGAGAAGGAAATTATTCTGGAGGGCTTTAGAAAAGAAATTATTTGGTGTTACACATGATCTTCTCAACAGGGGATGCAACATCTATTCTCTCTGTTCCCTGGGCTTAATCTTTTTCTTTCTCCAGTGGGTATCCCCTCCATTAAGTGGTGTGGAGCAGAGGGGGACTACAATGTGATGGTGATGGAACTCTTGGGGCCCAGCCTGGAAGATCTCTTCAACTTCTGTTCCCGCAAATTTAGTCTCAAGACAGTTCTGCTCCTGGCAGACCAGATGGTAAGTTTCCTCTGAAGCATTTGTGCCTACTCTCCTTTTCCATGCCTTTTCCCCCCACACACTCCCCTCCCATCCCCTCTGCTGGAGAGCTATTGTATCCTAGGCTTTCTTCATTTAGCACAAGTGGCTGCCAGCTTTCTATTTCTTGATGAAGTTGGGGGCCTGGAACCTAGGCAATGGTGGCTTTTCCTTATCTCCATCCCTCCTTCCTTTGCCTGCTGCTTGCCTCGTGTTAGTGCTGCACACATGGATACTTTTGCCTGCATGATGAATTATTGGCACCTATCTTAATTCCACTGGTCATGCCCTGGGTTTAAGACCCTTAGCTCTTCTGGACAGACCCGTTCCTTTCCCAGCCTGGCTAAGTTCAGAAGTTGACAGCTGTCAATGCTGAAGCTCAGCGTTTTAGTCCATATAGGCTTGCTTCCCATCCTTCCTTGTGATGTTAATGGTGACCTTCCCAGAGTACGGACTGGGCAGGTGTGCCGGGTTAAATTCCATCTCCAGGTCCTGCAGCATCTAGAGGGTGTCTTTCCTTGGCTGTAATCTCTGGTGTTTTCTGCAAAGTGTCCTTTTCTTGATCTGACAGGCCAGTGTCTTGGACAGGGTACTATTTTTAACAGTTTCAGTTAAAATAAGTTTATTTCTTGATTGCCTCTCTATCTATCTATATCTATCTATCTATCTATCTATCTCTCCTCCAGATCAGCCGTATTGAGTACATTCATTCCAAGAACTTCATCCATCGGGATGTAAAGCCAGACAACTTCCTTATGGGCCTTGGCAAAAAGGGCAACCTAGTATACATCATTGATTTTGGTTTGGCCAAGAAGTACCGAGACGCCCGGACCCACCAGCACATCCCTTACCGGGAAAACAAGAACCTGACTGGCACAGCCCGTTATGCCTCTATCAACACCCACCTGGGAATTGGTGAGCCTGCTTGCTTTTGCCTCTTGTTGGGGCTTTCCTGGGGAGGTTGTATGTCCCCAGAAAGGAGGGGGTTGGGTTCTTTGCCTGACTCCGCTGCTGACCTGCCTTGAGATGGTGGGCAAATAACTTAAATGCTACGCCTGTGTTACTCCTGCTGCTGTGGTGATACTCTGAGCTTCTGAAGACAGAAATCGTCTCCTGATCTGTGTTTGTGCACTGCTTGGTGCAGGGGGCCCTGTTGAGCATCAAGGCTGTGACCTCCCTGACTCTGCTCCTGCTAAATCTGCCTTTGCACAATTTTTGCAGGCTGATTAGATGTGTAAAGGAGACATTCACAGGCACTGAGCCTTTAGGAATATGTGCTATTGAAACCTGTCTTTTTGACTCCTGAGTGCCTTCGTTAGTGATTGTTCTGTAGCTGTCAGAGCTGGAAGATAGAGGCCCAATGCAATATGGTGCTACCCACCACTGAGGATGGGGATGTGCTGGAAATGTGCAAGAAGCTGGAATGAGGGGAGGCTTCCAGCTGCCTGGACACCCCTGTTTTGTGATTGAGGATTGACTGTCACAGGCCTTCGAAATACAAATGTGTCTGTAAACTGCACAATCCCACTGAGGCAGCTTCAGGGAGATAGGGCTCTGCCCTCTAATGTGTGTGGTTAGTACTGAAGGGATGAAACTAGGCTGGAAAAGAGTGCTGAGTGTTCAGCCAGGTCTTATACTGGTGATGGCCATCATGCCAGGTTTTGTCAAAACCTTGTTCAGGTTAGTACCCACTGCACTTAAACCTCCTGAAGTCACCCAAACTCCTGTCCTGGGAGTCAGCCCCTGGTGGCTGTGAGGAACATAGTTGAAAACTTCTTGCAGTTTTCTCTTCTATTCTCTGCCCAAAAACTTCTTTCCAGCATTTGACCTCCTTGCTCTGCTAAATTTTAGCTAAACTTTGTTCACAGTGTCAAGCTTCCTTAGTTACTGTAGGGTCCATTCTGAGCAGGCCGACTTGGTTCTGCTATTGACTGGCAACTCTTAAGGAGCAGAAACACTGAAGCTGTCTTGCCTGTTGGACCCAGGGAAGTATCTGCTGTGCTTGCAGATTGTTTATATTTCTGGGAGGCCCTTCTTCTGAAGTGTATAACCTAACCTGGGAATTTGAAAATCAGAGCAAGGCACTCAAACCTTTTAAACTAACAGCTTCCACAGGATTTCATGTCCTCATTCTTCTTGCATTCTCCCCTCTTGCAGATATTTCTCAGATATCTGAAGTTAATACTTGGCCTGCAGAAAATACAGCAGTTTTTCCCACTGTCTTCCTTGCTTAATACTATATAACTTTAGATGGAGAATGCTTTATTTATGTCAAAACAGGGAGTGTTGTGTGTTGAGAGTGGGCTGTAATCTCCTGACCTCTTCCATGTTATAAAAATAGTTCTTGTAGAGCTTTCAGTTGGCCTCCTGTATTTTGGCTTGACCTGCATATATAAAACTGACTCTCCATTCAATTCTCAGTCAAGATTTCCACAGCCATGGTAACTGCCACAAGGAGACATGCACAAAATAACTCTCACTACTATGTCTGTTGATTCTTTTGTGTGTACCTGCTCTGCCCGACCTGATCACGAGAGGCTAAATGTCTGCTTGTGGCTTTTGAACGACTTCATTATTCATTCCACCCCAACTTAGCCCTTTACTACTGGTGCTTGGCTTGTGTGTCAGGATGAACAACCAATGTCTAAACAGTAATCCAAGGGCAAATTGTATATGCCATCAGTCTGAGTGCAGCCACCGCTCTCTCTGCGTGCCCTTTGCTTCAGGAAAGTCTGGGTGTGAGTTACTCTGTGCAATAGGTCTCGGGTGTATCATCTCCATGTTGCAGATAGTTGCCCTGAATGGTGTAAAGGTTACATTACTTGCCTGGAGGAAAGGGGGTGGGGGTGTTTGGGTTTCAGCTGGAGTTCCTGTTTCCCAAGACCTTGCCACGGGGTATATAATAGAGATACTTGTGAGTTAGCAGCATTGCCATGGGAACCATCACTCTGAATTTTTTGGCTTTTCAGAGATGAAATTCTCTGTCTTAATGTTACATTAATGTGGTCTAGGGAGAGGGAAGGAACCAGGTGCCGGGGTATTTGTGTGACAGGAATAGCAGATGAATAAATGCCTTTATTTGAATTTGCAAGCTAAGAGTTGGGCATTCCGATGTCTGGAGGAAACATTCTTTTCCCAGTGACTGGGGAAAAAAGTAGGAGGCGAGATTGGGAAGGGTTTCCACAGCTGGAGACTTGCTGTTGGGGGAGTCATTGGGCTGTGCAAGGCTTTGGTTCACACATTCCAGTCAGTTTTCACATGCTCTAGGGATGAGAGTCCCCTGCACCCACTGTAGCCTGTAATGTCTGAAATAGATGCCCAGGGTGCCCAGGAGACAATCTTGGAAGAAGCCTGATGGTCTCTGTCTGGCTGACAGAGGGGGTGGGGGGGAAAGTGCCTTCCCAGATGAATGTCCTGGATGGTGTCGGTGTGGGCTGTGCAGATCATAAAGTCCTCCTGCTCATCCTGCCCTCTGTCACCCATTCCAGATTCTTGAGTGTTTTTACAGGCTGTTGCCATGCCATGGGGAGTGAAAGGGGAACTCTAGTCCAGCATGTGCAAGATCAGATCTGAGTATGTAATCAGGAAAACATTGCTCAGTTAAGCCTGCTTGCAGCTGGGCTGGCTTCAGGGAACACAGCTGATTTCTAGGGAGTTCTGCATGGGAGCAGCATCACTTTGGTAGGATCAGAGTGGAGGAAAACACTCTTTGGACAGGGGGACCAGGACACAGTTTAGGCTGCAAAGAAACACATTTTGTCATGAACTTTGTGTCCAAGGCAACCATTTCTCAGTCTTTGGTCTTTGCCCAAGCATGTCTTTTCCTGTCCTGCCACTCACCCCTGACTTGGCTTGTGAGGACCCTGCTTTGGGAAGGGAGTGAAAGGTATGGGCTGGCTGGGAACCTCGCTGGGGGTGGGAGGGAACTGGCAGGAGATTGCTCACAGAGTGGGTTGGGTTTGAGAGGTCATGCTGGGTTGTGTGGGAGGGTGACCTTGTGTTTTCTATTGGAAGGGGTTTTGGGAAGAAGGGAGGAAAAGATGAGTGCCTTGCAAAAACAACATTTTTCATAAAATTGGCTTTAAAAAAAAAACCATTGTAGGAGAGCTGAGATAAAATGGAAAGAGGAAGTGTGGTGTGGTATCACAGGTCATTATTATAATCCTGCTTCTGGACTGACTTGCTCAATGCATGCATTCACATCACTTGTATTTCTGTTCCTCTTTTCAAACTCCAAAGTGAGATTTTTTTTTTTTTCCTGGAGCTCAGGGATGCTGTGAGAGTTAGTCACTGATTGTCAGGTTTCTAAAAGTAGAAAGTAGTAACACTACAATGTTTTGAGGTAGCTGAACAACTGTGACCCATTGTGTTGGTACCTCAGGCTCATCACAGGTTTGAATCTGACTGAAGTTGTTTAAGTGGGCTACAATGACCACACGTACGTGAGGTGCTGTACGTGAGGTGCTAAACATCGGGAATGCAGCGCAGTCAAACACTTATCATTCAGTGTTTTAATAATTATGTGTTGTGCTTGCAGTTGTTTTTCCTTGATCATATTGTTGTGTTAAGACAGTTGTGTTTACATGCACGTAATGAGTACTAGTTAGCTTCCCAGTTTGGTTTTTAACCCCTCTCATTGCCTTCAGTAAAGGCTCGTAGCATCCCCCATTGACTTCAGGCTCTCTAATCTCAAGTCTCTAATTCTGGCTTTCCCTAAAGTACTAGGATCTTGCCCAGGCATATGTTTGCAGAATGTATCCTGTTCTGGCTGGGGTTGGTGGCTGTGCTCAAAAGTGTCATCATAGTATCTAAGTATCTCCCAGACAGTCATGTAATTATCTTTGGCAGTAGCCTGATAAGATTAGGAAGTATTAGCCCCTTTAAAGTGGGCAACTTGAGACAGTAAGTTAGGTCCAAAAATGCTGTTATTTCTGTGTGCTCAAAGTAAGACACTTTGGGAGTCTGCAGGACTGCTTTCTCCTCTACTGTCTTGGAATGTGGCATTTTATGGTGTTTCATGTGCTTTGACCCAAATGATCTCTCTTATCAGTTATGGAGTGATGAGACTCTCCTTTTCTTCTGCAACCACAGTACTTTTTCCCCCCTCAACAGTTTTAACTTGCCAAGCCCTCAGTTCTCAAAACAACTAGGAGGTTATGAGAGAGATGCACGAGGAAGAAAGAGCCTCGTGACCCACAGCTTGTGTTGTTACGTGTGGATGTGTGTATCTGTGACCTGCTACAGCTACTCTTTTGTCATGATTCAGCTCAGCTAACAGAAAAAGGGATAGCTGTAGTGATCTACTGGCCTTTGAATGGGGCAGGTGGTAGCATGTATCTGATACTGACAGCCCACAGACCAGTACATAATCTGCAGCATCTTCCAGGATGTGGCACTGAATCCAGAAAAATATGCTGTAGTAAATTAATCTAGTAGATGAAATTCTTCAGTCTTTCCTCTATCCCTGTGCTCTCCCTTAAGCCATATTTTGCCTGCCTGTTATCTGTGTCAGTTGTTGTTCTTCTCAAGATGTAAAGTACTTTCTCCAAAGTGTTTATTTTATTTGGGAGGGAAACAAGAACAAGACAATCTTGGCAAGATTTACAGATGAATTTGTAAGCATGTTGGAGGAGTTGGGAGGAGTTAACCAGAAAACATTTGCAGTTGTTGAGATTCTGCATCAAATCCTTCTTGAGCTAGCTTGAAACTTGGAAATGGCTTGGCTATTCCAGAGAACAAGGTCAATGTGAAATGTTGGGGGGTTTTTTGTGAGCCAGTTTTTTTTGTTTCATAAGTAAGCATCTAAAGATGGGTCCTTGCGATGGCATCTTAAGGGCAACCCATGCTCTGAGTAGAGTTGGTAGTGATGCCAGTTACACAGTCATTCCCCATTTGGAGGGAAATTTTTTCTTCAAAGTATGCCCCTTTCCTCCACAGCTTGAAAAATGTCACCAAGCTGGAAAGATGTCTTTGCACATTACACGTTAGGCTTCTCTAAACTATCAACAAAGTTGTTTACTACAAGAAGGGGTCCCTAGTTCCTTGTTTCTGCCCTGCTTAAAGACTATCAACAGTTTAATTAGAAGATGTGTTTGAAAGGGCTGTGTTGGACTTACCTCTGTTAGCTTTGTCTATCTGTGACTACCTCTGTCATGACTAATCCCTGGGTTGAAGAATCATTCTGGAAGTGTAGGTGCCCTTCCTCTAGGACTGGGAAGAGCAAAGTAGGCAGGGTTGCTGCAGCAGTTCTTGAGATGTGAAATTCTTGTGTGAATTAAGGCTTGTCCAAGTGAAGAGGTAGTCAGAGTCATTAGTTATGAAGTGGGTTGGGCTGTATGGGGAGAGGAACATCTTAACTCTTGTAGTATGACCATCATCACAGGAATTTGCTCTGGAATGTCTTCTACAAGTTTGTCTATCTATAGAAATCTACCAGAAAAGAGAGAGAGGGGTGGTTGTTCTGTTCAGTGTTCACCTCCAAAGCTATGTGATTACCAAAGCAGTTTTAGTTGCTGCTCACTCCTTGCCCCTTTGTAACTTCTCACAGAACAAAGTCGTCGTGATGACCTGGAGAGCCTGGGTTATGTGCTCATGTATTTCAACCTGGGCTCGCTGCCCTGGCAGGGCCTCAAGGCTGCCACCAAGCGCCAAAAGTACGAGAGGATCAGCGAGAAAAAGATGTCAACGCCCATCGAGGTGCTCTGCAAAGGGTACCCTTGTAAGTGCTCTCATCTTGATGGCTGTCTTGTCTGCTGCTTGGCTTGTTCACCTGCTGAAACCCCCTGGAATCCTGAATCCTAAAGGGCAGTGCCCAATACCCCAGACCAGGATGTGCTGCTGACACCAGTGATGAGAGGATAACAGAGTGGTAGTGGTACAGTTCAGGTTCAAAAGTGGGAAATGTGCTTTTGTGGACAGTAAAACTTTACATTAGTAACAGCATGAGAGTGCTGAGAGGGGGGATCTTTAGGACCTTGTGAGCAGTCTAAAAGAGGGGTGGGCATTGAGCTGAGAAGGTATGCTGATGATGCTGAATTTTTACTGGTTAATGAGGAGTCCCAGAAATAACCAGGCAATAAAGTGGCAAATGCAGTTCTTTGTAGGTAAACGTTGGCTAATGTATGTGAGAACAGAGAGAAGTCTTAATCCTCATGTCAAATGCACAGTAGTAGACTCTGGCTGACCAGTGCCACTCACCAATGAGTTGTTGCAATTACAATCAATGGTTCTGTGAAAACATCAACTTTGTGCTCAGTGGCTGCTGAGGAAAGGGAGAGTTAGAAATTACTAGGAGAGAAGCTCAAACAGTGTGCATAAACCCATGACCCACTTGCACCTTGCATGCACTGTGTAGCTCTGGTCCATCCCACTGTTTCACCAAAGATACGGTATAACTGAGAAAAGGTTCAGGAAAGGGTGACCAGAGGTGAGTTGATTTCTGCCCAAGTAACGAGTTTGCTGGAACCTGAAAAAGAGGTGGGTAGTGAGATGATAGGCTATGCTCTGGCTATGCCTACAGAAGTTTGGATGGGAGCTGATTATTTGGTGGCCCCCATTTTTGTATTGGAAGAGAAACAAGGCTGGTTTCTGCCAGCTTCAAAAAAAAAGGATGTGGTTCTTCACACAGCCAGTAGTAGACCTATGGAACTCCTTCCCAGAAGATGTTGTGGATACTTAAAGCTTACAGGAGTTCAAGGAGAGACAGGACAAGTACGTGGAAGAGAGATCCTGTGAGGATTACTCAATAGTTAGAAACTACATCCAGATCAGGAAGTTCCTGGACCTGAAAGTAGGTGCTGGGCTAATGTCGGTGGAAGAGTCAGATGTGCCTGCCCCACTCTTTCTCCTCTTGTCTGCTTCTGGCCACTGCTTACGACAGGCTACCAAGCTGGGAGGACTTCTGAGTTGAGCTTCCCAAAGCTCATCTCCAGCTCTTCTTTAGTCCTGCATTCCTACTGTTCTTCAGCAGGCACTGTGACTAGGTCTTGCTTGGAGAAGCTGACAGAAAGAGATGCATAACATTTCCTCTGGTAAAAAGAGAGACGGGGTCCTTTTGGTGGCCAGAGCACTGTTGCCAGCAGGCTCAGTTTGTGTTACACAGCTCTGTGTTTGTGCTGTCCTGGTCCAGCAAGCCACTGCTGAAAGGCTGCAGTGACTCCATGGTGGGACCTGAGAGGTTGGATGGCCAACAACAGCCATCAACTGTTCTCTGCTCTCCCCAGCTGAGTTCTCAACATACCTCAACTTCTGCCGTTCACTGAGGTTTGATGATAAACCTGACTACTCGTACCTGCGGCAACTCTTCCGCAACCTCTTCCACCGCCAAGGCTTCTCCTACGACTACGTCTTTGATTGGAACATGCTTAAATTTGTGAGTGTGTTTGGCAAAGGGGCAGTGCCAGGGTTGGTTTGCATCATGGAGATGGGGGAGGAAAGTTGGAAACTGCCTGCTGTCTGTGCTTAGCCCTGGTGAACAGCTTGAGCAAAGGGACTAGGTAGAGTGAAAAAGAGGCAGAGTTGTTTGGTGTGTAACTAACTGGGGGTATTAGTTATTGTATTGTAGTTGTATTAGTGAGTGTGTCTGATGGAGCATGTGTGTCAGTAGATCTATAGCTAGAGGTAGGTAAAGATAATTTTTCAGGAGAGAACTATATTTGGAGCTGGGACACAGACATGGATTGCAATAGTAGCTGTAGTTCATATGCTTTCTTATCTGTTTCGTTGTGGAATAGAATTGAGGTCCTTTCTTGGTGCAGTGGAAGATGGTGGGGGGAGTTTTGGGGATGGAGCTCCACTTCCTTGGCGTGATGGAGCACCGTGTGTTTTCTGTCCGGGGCTGCTGCTGTCTGTCCTGCCTGACAGCCATGTGTGGCATGGGGGTTTCTCTCTTCAGGGAGCAGCCCGGAACCCTGAGGATATGGATCGGGAACGGCGAGAGCATGAGCGAGAGGAGAGGATGGGGCAGCTCCGAGGGTCAGCCACGCGAGCGCTGCCGCCTGGCCCACCTGCCGGAGCCACTGCCAACCGCCTCCGCAATGTCACCGAGCCCATGGCCTCCACCCCCACCTCCCGAATCCAGCAGTCCGGTGAGAGGGGTAGGAGAGCTGGGAGAGGGTGCTGCCCCTCTTTTTGGCTGGAAACCAGAAAAATTGACTGATATTCCTGTCTTGACATTTCTCTGCCCCAACAGGCAACACATCCCCCAGAGCAATCTCCAGAGTGGACAGGGAGCGGAAGGTCAGCATGAGGTTACACCGAGGAGCTCCTGCCAACGTCTCCTCGTCTGACCTCACAGGGCGGCAAGAAGTGTCACGGATTTCAGCATCACAGGTGAGTTCCTGCTGCCATGTTCCTGGCCTCGGCCTGTATGTCCTACAAGGTCTACAGGCCCCAGAGCAGTTTTTGCCTGTTCTGCTGGAGCTGACATGAGCTGGAAGCTTCTGGTGTGGTACAGAGAGAGGTACCAAGTTACACCCTTGCTCTTCAGTTATGCATTTCCTGGAGGCCATGCTCAGTACTGCCATTTTAGCTCTCTGCTTTGCTTGGAGTAAGCCTTCATCTGATTTTCTTCCAGACCACAGTGGTTTGGAGAAGTGAAGCAGGAAACTCCTTGAGAGTAAGGGTGTCCTGAGAGAAACGTGCAGCCTCTCTGTTTTGGTGTCTTTTTGCTTTTTTCTTCATCTCCAGCCCTTAGCAACTCTTCCTTTTCTTTTGTAGACAAGTGTGCCATTTGATCACCTTGGGAAGTGAGGAGCAATTGTCACTGGACCAATGTTTGCTTAGGTGAGCCTGTACTCGTGCCTGGGAACCCCCTAGGAGGGAATTGCTGGGAAAAAAAGCCTTAGGTTAAGACTTTATTTTGTTATGGGGGATTGGTATATTTCCTTTCCTTTTACCTTACTTTGAGATGTTTTTTGGCTTCAGAGGGAAGAGTAAGGTTGGCTCAAAACCTTGAGGGGACAGATTGTCTTAGGTGTAAAGGTAGCTTCCATTTCTCCGGGAGGATAGGAAGGGTGGAGAAGGTGCTGGGCTGGGGAGCCATTTCATTAGTTCCTCAGGAATGCTTTTCTGGCAGTGTGACAGAGTTGGAGTGGAGGGTGCTGAGCAGGTAATTAAGTGTGCAAGACTTTGTACAGCTACTGAGTGCCTCTTGTAGAGGAAACGACAGTAGCTGAGCAAGGTAACTCTGAGGGGAGGCAGGAGTGTAGAAGAAAGGGCTGATTTGATTTGTTACACTCCAGCTGGCTTTGGAAGTGCTGGGAAGAGCCTTTACTCCTAACATCTCTTGCCTTTTTCTCTCTTTTGAATTCTCTTTTTAGTGTCTTCACTGTATTTTTCTTTTAGAAAACAAAAAAACCCAAAAAACAAACAAAAACCTAAAAAAATTAAAGACAAAAAAAACCCAACAGAATTTCTTTTTGCCAACGATGAGGAGTCAAGTTGTGTCCCTGCGCTGGTGTGAGCCATTTCCAGAGGGCCACCTGTCCTCGGCGTGAGCGCCTCCGAGGAGCTGTCGACATGGGAGCTGTGTGGGAACTCCTGTGCTGCTCCCCAGCCCCTACCACTGCCCCCACTGGCTACCCTCAGTTCCCTCTCCTGACCCTCTGCTCCTGGTTTTGATTTCTCTCTTTTTTTTTTCCTTCTTCTTGGATATCTTTTCCTGCTTTAATTTTTTTAATATTGTTTTCAAAGCATATAGTTTCTAGCCATATAAATTTAAACTTTGCTCTCCTTTTTTTCTGAGGGCAGGGGTTGGTGATGGGTGGGTGAGATTTTTTTTTTTTTTTTTTTTTTTTTTTTTTTTTTTTTTTTTTTTTTTTCTTTTCAGGAGCCTTGTGGGCCAGGAGAGAATCAGATTCCAGCCACACTTGATGGTAGAAGTCTGATTTTTATTATTATAACAGAATTTATTTTCTCAAGCATTAAACACATTTTAAGCTGTGAGGGGAATTGTGGCAACAGCCTAATCATTGACTCGAGCTTCCTTTCCTTGGGTGGCTTCTCTGCGGTTTCTCTTTTGGCTGTTGGGAGAAGTGCCAGCCTTCCCTGATCCAAGTGGTCCTCACATGCCAAGGGATCTCTTTGGAGAGGCACCTGGCCCCATGGAGGATGGGATTGTTGGAGCTGACACACAGGGAGAAATATACTTCTCATCCCTGCAGTGGGGTCTTTTTTTCGTCTGGCTGTGTGTGTTTTTCTATTTTTATTTTTTAACTAAAATTTGTTTTAATTCCTGTGGAGAGAGTGTGGGACTTGAGAAGAGAGGGGTGCACAGAAACTGGAGTTTGGAGTTCTTTCAGAGTGATGGCTCTTGCTCTCTCCTTTCCTCATGTAAGATCCACCAATACATGCACAATCCCTTCCTGCCCTCTCCCACCCATCACCCCCCCCCTTTCCTCCCCCACTTTAGTTGTTTTTAAATATAATTTAGGAATACTCAAGCTGCTTTGTGGCACTTGGGGCTTTGAAACACAATGATCACCACTGCGACCTATGGCCTGTAGCAGACACACAGTCACTGTAGTGTGGAGCCAATGGGTTGTTGGCAGAGTGGGGAGGGTGGGATTAGTCTTTGTTTTGTTTGTTTTTACCCTTTCTATTTAACACTATTTTTCCTCCCTATTTCTTTCCTAATTTATTTACCCCTCTTACCGTCTCTCTCTTTTTTTTTTAATTAAAAAGCAAAACTTATTACTTTGTAATTTAAAAAAACAAAAAAAAAAAAAAAACCTGAAGAACTTTGGGGGGGATTTTGTACTTTTTTCCTGTGTAAATATTGGACTTTTTTGAGCTTTATTGTGGTTGTTAATTTGAAGTAATAAAGTAGAAAATTATAAAGTGATGCCAGCATCTGTCATTTCTTCTTTTAATGGCCCTGGCATCTTTGTTGGGAGTCACATCTGACACACAGGAAGCACAGTGTATTGGGTCTGACTGGGGTAAAGCTCACAGGCCTTACACTGCTGTACTTTGCTTTGGTAGCTGGTGTTGATAACAGAGCAGTGTTTTGGCTCCTGCCAAGCTGTGCTGTCCCTGTGACATTCCTTCCCCCACTGAAGGGGATGGGAGTGGGCAAGATCCTGGGAGGGGACACCAGCAGGCCAGCTGACCCCAGTCAGCCAAAGGGATATTCCATCCCATATGACATCAGCTCAGATATATAAGGGAAGGAAGAGAGGAGGAGGAGGAGGCACTCAGGGCTGGTCCATGTTTGCCTTCTTGAACAACCATCACGCGTGCTGAAGCCCTGCTTCCCAGAAAGTGTCCGGACATCGCTACTGATGGGAAGTAGAGATTGATTGTTTTCCCCTCTGCTCTTGCACATGCAACTCTGCTTGCTTGTTCTATTTTTTCCCACTGTAATAAAACTGCCTTATCTTACCCTGGTAGTCTTTTCCCATATTATTCTCTCCCAGTGGGAGAGGGAGTGATAGAGTGACTGAGTGGGCACCTGGCACCTAGCCGGGATCAACCCACGACACATGGTCTTGTGGCTGAACCTGTTTCTGAACTCCAGGAACAAGTTTGATCAGAATTACTGGTAAAAAAAGGCACAGGACTGGAGCACCTAAAAATAAACCTGAGCTGATCTCTGCAGTTGTAGCCTTGGAACAGGTGAGAGTTATGTGAAATTTGATTCAGCATCTCTTGGTTCCTGGATCTGAGCCTCTGGCATCCCATGCGTCTGGCCTTGAGGAGGAGAGGCATGGGCCTTTTCATGCTATTGGCTTTGACAGAGGTGGACCTTGGATTTTGTGTTTTCTTGCTTTCTTCTATCTTCAAACCTGAGTCCTGAAGGAGGGGGGCGTGGAGCACCTGACAACAGCACTGCCTGATGCAAACAGACCGAGTTCCCTATGAAGTGGCACCTGCTGCTTTGGTGTCTGCGGTGGTGTGGTTTGTTTGGGTTTCTCCTTTTGGTTGTCTGACCTGTCTGGCAGTAAAATACTAAATTTTAATGCTGATTTATTTCTAAATTGCTGCTCCTATAGTTATGCATCCCTGCATTATCCTGATGAGAGGCCTGTTTCTTCCAGGCTCTGTCAAACCCTTGAAACTTATTTTCAGAAACAGTTGCTGGGAATAAATGACGGATCTTGGTGACAGCAAATTCTTTCCAAGCCTGTTCTCTGCCAGCCAAGCAGGAAGAGCTGTTCCTTTGTTTCCCTGCTGCATGGATCTTCCAGCTCCAGGGATGAGAGAGTAGGAGGGAAATTCCAGGGGTATGGGATATTGTGCAGTTGCCTCTATCCTGTCATGTCCTGCCTCCATTTTGAGTGTGATTTTGCTGGATCAGAATCATCTAGACTTTTTCTTTCTGGACTGGACTTTTCCCGCTGTAAATCCTGTTTTCTGTGGGAAAGGGAAATGTTTCCTGTGTGTAAGACACCACCACCATTTCTGCAGTGTGCTGGAGGCAGCAGAGCCGTGATCTGGCATGATCCAGGAGCAATGGGTGTTTTGGGGGTGGGAGTTCTGGCCTGGGACGGAAGGGGAAGGCGCTGCCATTTCGGGACATACGGGGTGGCAGCTCCAGGGGTGCATCTGCGTTTCAAGAGAGCACGTGGACTTCTAAAGCAGCAGGAGAAAAGGAGAAAATCATCACCCCTATCTCGGGCAGGCTGTCACCTCCTTTTGCTAACACAGTCGTATTAAATCTTCTAGGGCGTGGTGCGTTTACTTTCTTTGTTTGTTTGGCTTTTTTTTTTTTTTTGTTAAGGCTCAAAGTGCCTTGTTCGGGCTTAAGTAGAGGCACGGCTTTGGTTTCCAACACCTCTACGTATGTTTCACTCGGAGTTTGGGGAAAATCGGCGCTGAGGTCGGGTGGAAATCTGCCTGGGGGCGGATCTTCCTGAGGCTAGTACTGCCTTCAGCCGGGCTGGCGGGCGAGAAGAGCTGCTGCCTCGATGGCCCGCCCGGGTGCCCGGCGCTGCGGACAGACCACGCGTCACCCGCTACGGCGGCGCTGCCCCTTTAAGAGCGGCGCGGTGACGTCACCCTGTCCCCCCTCCCGCTGGGGCAGTGGGCGGGGCTAGCGGTGCCGTGCGCAGGCGCGGAGGGAGGGCCGGGCCGGGCCCGGCGTTGCCATGGACTCCTGAGGCCTCCGCGCCGGTGCCGGCACCGCCCGCCGGACCCCTCCTCGCCCCACCGGGCTGGACCGCGCTCGCCCGCTGCATGGTAAGACGTGGCGGGGGCGGCCACGGGCGCGCGGGGCGGCTCGTTGAGGCGCCCACGAACTCACGCCCCGCGTCAGGCCGGTGTGCTCGCGATTCCCGCTCGCTCCTACAGTTCCTCCCCCCATTCCACCCCGGCCCTCCGCCTCGTTCCCCCCCGGTGAGTGCCCCCTTCTCCTCAGGGCTGCTCCCACCGTTCCCCCTCCGCGCACATTCCTCCCGCATGGCCTCCATACCTGCACGCGCACCGCCCCATCTCCGCGTCCACCCACGGCCTCCCAGTGCAGCCCACCGAGTTCCTTCCTCTCCCTCCCACCCCGCAACCTGTCCTTGCTGCAGCTGTCCCACTCTCCCTATGCACACACACGCACCAGCACAGCCCCTGCGTTCCCCAGCGCTGTCACGCTCCTTGGTGGCATTGGGTGGGTGTCACTGTCTGCACGGGTATGTCTGATCCTGGATGGGCTGGGAGCTCAGTAGACTGCAATAACGTGGTGGGCAGCGGGTTTGTGTTTGCTGGGTTTCCTTTGGTTCAGACTGGATGGACTGACAGGTACCTCGTGCATGTGCTGGTGTGGTAGGTGTGTGAGGAGGCTGTTACTGTGCCTGTGTTCTCTTGCACTGTAGGTGAGCTGTGGTGGGTCCTGTTTGGATGCTCCTGGTGTCTCGAAATCTCAATTGCTCTGTGAGGACTAAATTTAGCCTTGGCAGCTGCAGCGTGTAGTGGAAGGAGGGCTTTAGAAGAACGTGTGCGTGACTGAGTTCTGATGAATTGTGGAAAGGGACTAGAGTGATTTCAGGGACAGCTCTATGAAAGCTGCCTGGAACACTGAAGCTGTCAATGGGCAGAGGAGGAGGAGTGGGAAATCTAGAGGAAATAGTGAAGATGGTTCCTGCTTACAGAAAGTTTGAAATTGTTCTTGCCATGTAAGGAGCTTGAACAGGAGTAATTATTGAAGACATAAAGACAGGTTTCCCTGGAGACAAGTCTGTTTACCTCTGTTAAAGATAAAAATAGAAGACACTGATCAATAATAAAGACTAATAGGATGAATAGAAATGGCTTTCCTATCCTGCAAGAAAAAGAAAACAATTGATGAAAATGTAATAGAGCATACATCCCACTAACAAAGACTTGGCTCTTTTAATACAGCAGTTAACTGTGCCTTTGAACTTGTGTTGCTGGATGTTACCCTTTGGTCTAAGAGCTTAGTAGCCTCCCTAAAATGGAACACAGATTTCTCTAGAAATGTTATTCAGGTTTCTAATACTAAAGGTTTGTATTTGTGTGATACTGTTGGCAAAAAATACACTCTCGTGCTTTTAGGATATTGGCTAAGTACTAAATAATAGGGTTTTGGGGAGGGCTTTTCGTATGGTGAAGGTATCCCAGAAAGGCCTGCTTCAGGCTTTTTTTTTTACCATTGTCCCAAAGAAAATAAGATTCAAAGCTGCTCTGGTCTAGGGGATCAGGTTTTTAGGTCCTTAATACCATCATTTTTATGGTTGTGCTGTAAACCCTAGGTGGCATGGAAGCAGCAGGTGGGTGTCTCTGTGTCTGGAGCAGGAGTGATTTGGTCTTGCTGTAAACTGATTGGGAAGCTTTAGCCCTGAAGTCAGCGTTTCTGAGCAGCTCGGTGGTGTGGGCAGATGTTTTTCTTTGTGTTCCCCTCAGGCCTCTACAATCAGTTCAAAGCACTGAACAGGTTGTGTTTTGGAGATGTGGGGCAAGGGCATGAGCACCTCCCAGCTACTGGGCATCTTTTGGACTTTGTCTGTCTCTTGGGACACATGGCAGTCAAAAGGGGAAGGTTCTTAGATAAACTGGTCAGAAAATGAAGTTCAGCGTGACTGACTGGTTTGGTATAACAAAAGCATTCTGAGCTGTCTGGTCTCTAACCATTTGACAGAATCCAGCTAGAAATCTGCCTTGTTCTCTGTCAGCTTCTTTGCCTGTCTGCTGGTAGCAGGCTGGGAGGTGAGTTTTTGCAGTTGTGGGATTAGGGTTCTTTTCTTCTCATGGATAGAGGAAGGGTGGGTGGGTTTTTTTCTAGCACAAAATAACTTTTAAAACACCTCCTTCCCCCTCAAAAAAGGTAGTTCTTTTTGCTACCCAGTTCTACTGCTGAATTAACTAAAACATCTAATAATCATGTTTTGATGTAAGATGACAACCTTTTAATTTCCACATGAGGAACTTACCCTTCATTCCTTCTCCCTTCCTGTTTTGGTTTCGTTTTTAATTGGCTTATGTTTGCATCGAGGGAGATAAACTGTTACCTGCTCCTTCTAGCACAAGTGCCTGTTTCATTTTCCAGCAGCTCAAAGGATATCTTTGAGTTCTTGCAGCAGTGTCTGGTGGAAACAGTGAATTCCTCAGGAGATGTTTGTTGTTTGGTCCTAGATGCTTCAAGAGCCCAGTGTTGTATTGTTCAAAGGGTTGAAGGTTGAAGTAAGACATGAAGTTTCCAATCAGACTTGCTGATTCTGAAGAGCCACAGCTATGACTCGTTTTCTCAGTGTTTCCAGCCTAAAATTGAGGAAACCAGTGAATGTACAGGTTGGTCTATCTACAATATGAATAGGATAGCACAGCCTCAGAGAGAAATTGCATTTAACCTTTGTACAGTCGAGCTTTTCTAGTACATGCCTACTGCTGGCTGCCCGTGTAACAAAGCAGCTGGGTGTTATTGAACAGCCCTGACTGGGGGCAGAAACTCTTCTCTGCTGTATGGTTTGTGATTGATTTTGCTTGCTGAGGCCCTGGAAATTTGAGGTGTTGTAGAGAATAGCACTGGATTGGAGTTTAGTGTGCTGACTTGCCCAGCTGTTTGCTCAGAGCGCTGTGTCTGTCGTGTGCTGTTCTCACTTCTTCCCAGACTCATTGGGGTTTGCTTTCTTGTGGTGGAAGAGCGGTTTCCTGTCAAGAAATCACACCCTACCAGAGCACTTGGGACTCTGAAAGCAGTTTGACGCTGTGATAAGATGGATTGAAACACATAGCTAAAAGAACTGTAGAACATTATAGTGCTTGAACTGAAAACACCCTTATAGTAAGGGGTTTTGGGGTCTTTTTTTCTTTTTTTCCCCCTCCCCTGTTTTTTTCTTTTTTTTTTTCCCCCACTTATGGACTACTTTTGGGGAGAGCAATTGGACTTGTTTTCAGAGCAGCGATTCCCCAGGAAGGTTTTGGAAGTGAAATTCTGCCAGCTAAAGCAGTGAGTTGCAGCCATCCTCCAGGAATCTCACCTCAGAGTCTCTCTCTTCTAAGAAGAGCCAGAGGCTGGAGTACTCATTCATAGCCAGATTCTCTCTCTTTAAAAATCAGGTCAACCTCCATGGGGTTTTTGTTTCTGATGGTGTAAGTAACATGTCTGGGAAGGCAACAGAGCAAGCTATGTCCAGGGAAAATGCAGTGTATAGGCAAGCTGCTCAGGAGCTGTGCTGTATTTGGGTTTGACCAGGTCTTTATAGCCCCTGAGGGGAATAATTCACAGGAAACCTGAAAAGGGAAATTACTGACATTCTACCTGCAGTATTAACCCATACAGTACCTGGATATTTGTCTCCCCACTCTCAAGTCTGTCTCTGGATTGAAAGGATGGGAATGTTGCTATTACTATCTTACAGTCACAGTGCCTGTGAGTGGGATGATACTGAAGGGATCAGCTATTTGAGGATGTCATATAATGAAGAGTGACCAAGAGCATTGAGAGTTGGTGTCATGGCCTCACATTTTTTGTGTCTAGCCCCAAAGCATCCATCTCTGCCTGGATATTTTGTACATGTGGCCCCAAATCTACTCGCTAGTAAAAAAAGGTCCCTCTGATTCAGCAAAGAAAATTACTGCAACGTTAAGTAGTGCATCAGTGAGGCTTCAAGAAGGAGATGAGATGAAATAATACCTTAAAAGCTGACCTTGCCGACCCAGTGTTCCCTCCTCAGGCTGCAGAACATGACATGGATGCTATTGGAGGCCGCTGAGCTGATTGCTTGGGAGCCTGCAGCAGCCTGGTCGTCTCCTACACGGATAAAGCTAGGCAGCAGTGATGTACATAGCTCTGCCTCTGTCCAGGTTACTTGAAATTAACATGGACAAGTCAGTCATCTCAGGAGGCAGGTTAGAAGTGAGTGAATTTCTCTTTGTGGCTCACCATATCTTGTCTCATCCTTGCCAGTTTTGCTAGGAAAAGACTGCTTAGTGGTGGGTGAAGCTATTTGCATCTAATTGTCCCATCAGCTGGGAGTGACCTCTCCTCCTCCAAACTCTCCTGACTTACAGACTTCCTTCCCCCCCCCCCAATGGCTTTGTGATGACACTGATTTTACAGATTTTACAAGAATGTTAAGCCAAAAAGTATTCATATTAATTCCCTTTCAGGCAACCTCATGCGACTGGGTAGTTTAATGTCATGGTGTCTGGAAACATTGCGTTCAAGTTTTGTCGTTTTTTTTAAGCCTGCACCCTCTCAGGCTGATGCTTGGTGTTGTTTTTTTCTATATAGAGAAAATGCATTGCTGCTGATGGCTTTCGGGATAGAGAGACTCCCATGAGTCCAGGAATAGAAAGGAATACAAAGGTCCTAATTCTGCTTTCGGAAGTTTGCCTCTGTAGGATTTTTACTTTTTCTTGATAAAGTAGCAGGGCAGGAGAGAAGTGTGGAGGGGCTAATGTTACCTAGGAGCAATGAAATTAGAGGTTCATGATTTTGGGGAATTAGAAAGGATGTTTGTGTCTTATGTCCAGAGATTAAAAAAAAAAAAAGAAAAAAAAAGGAAAGAAGAGCAAGAAACCATAAACAAAAGGAAGCCAATCAGTTGTTATTGTAGCAATAACAGAATGGCTTTATAGTGAGTGTGGCCTTGGGTGCTTTGTTGAGAATCACTGATTTTACTTTTGCAGTGCTCATCACTGCTACATGTCTGCATCAGAGAATGATTGATAGGGAAGTCAGATGTGTCATTGCCCTCATATGCACCACTGCACAGTTACCTAGACCTGTGATAAGATGTCTGGGTTCTTTCAGCTCATTTACTTGCTAAATTGAAGTATGGATCCAATCTGATAGATTCTATATGTCATGTTCTGCATGGAAAAGTATACTCTAGTGTATTAGAAAAACTCCCTTTGTGTGTGACTGCCACAAGTTCAATACTTTTCCATGCTGCTGTAGAGTTTGAGTTCTGATTCTTCTTAAAGAAACTGTGTACCCTGTAGTAACTTTAAAACTGTTGTCTACCCTGTCTTGGCACTCAGAGGTGGGAAACAATGAATGCTAGTGGTGGTCGAATAAATTCTGATTTGACTTTGTTCTTGAGAGTTTGGAAAATGAAATGCAAACATCCTCTGTCACGTGAGACACAACTGTTTACAACACATCCTTTTTTCTTCTTGCCTCTTTCCCCTCTGCCAGTTGCAGAATATCTTTATAGTCTCTCTGTGTTTCTCCCCTGGGAGCAGAGGGCTTGCCTGGTTTGTGTGGAGTGGGGCTGCTGGGAGTATGGGAAAGGGACGCAGTGCATGGCCCAAGTGTGTTTGATCCTGTTCTCAGAGGGGCAGTTGGAAGGTTGGGGAACATCCCTTCTCCTCCTCTCTCTCCTCCTTTCTCTTTTTTTCCTGTCCTCTTCCAAAAAAGGGACTGGATGTTGGATGTTGACCTATCGCAATGTGGGTCAGTCTACAAAAAAAAAAAAAAAAAGAAAAAAAAGAGGAGGAGGGCTGTGCAAATACAGTGAGACAACAGAAATTAATAGAGCAGAATAAAACTCTGGATAGAAGAGTGCATGGCTCAGGGTAAAAGGGTTTTGTTGATTCTGAGTTTTTTAATGGGCTCATGGGGAGGGGAAGCTTCTCTTGGGATGACTATGGGTTAGCAAAATGGGTGGGGGCTGTGTGAGCTGGAAGTGGAGAAGATTTTTGTGGCATTCTCAGATTTTAATTTCTCTAAAATGAGAAACGTAGAGGTGTGACCTTGTTGAAGGTTAAATTGTTTGTGTGTACAGTGCAGTCTTATGTGTATGCAGGCATCGGATCATCTCTTGAGTATGGCTTAGTGGGTGTGTACCTTGCCCTGGTTTGGTCTTCCTTAGGTGCCTGACTCCTCTACCTTCTTCTGAGCTAATGGCTCCCTGCTCTACTCTTGCTGACCCTACTGGTCTTCTGTCCCACTGACACTTTCTTCTTGTTTCACTGACTGTACCAACAGCTGTGAAATTGTGACTGGGGCATCTCTTCAGACTGCTCACTTCTCTAAAGAAATAAAACTGAGGAGAACTGCATTTGGATCTGCATTTGTTGTGCAGGCAGACAAGCGCGTTAAGCTGACATGGAGTGCAGTAACTGTAGATGCAAGCATTGTGTGTAAGTCTGGTGAGTGCCCATCTTGTGACTGAACACAACATTGCTCATGTGTGTTCAGAGTTACCCATGTGTGCCTGTGTGCCAAGTGTGTGTTGTGGGGTGACTTTCACTGACTTGGAAGTTAAGAAGGCTTTGTCCAGCATGAGCTGTAAAATGTAAATGAGTTGTACTAGTTAAAATTGCATGCCAGGTCACATACTTAACTCTGATTGTTTTGGGAGTGCTGCTGGAGCACTTAAAAATGCTCTGTTGGGACCTTTTCATGTCTCATAGCGAAGTAAACTAGATGCCACCCCAGAGAGTAAAAGCATTTGATTTTCTTGGATTGCTATCACTGATTTCAGCTGTGCCAGTGACTGTGTAGTGCTATTTTGTCCTATGTACCTGCTCCTTTTCCTCTCTTTTGCCATTTCAGCTGATGGTGCCATCCCTTTGGGTGTTGAAAAGACCTTAAATTAATTATTTATCATATATACCTAGCACAATAGTAAAAGCTGGTCCCAGTTGGCAATTCTAGGCATTGTTATAATTAAAATAGCCTAAAATAAACCTTGAAGCATTTTGTCCTGTGTTTTTGTATTCCTTGTTAGTCTAGGGCACATTGTCAAAAAACATTAAGCTTCTGCTTTCGCTAATATAAAGCTCTTGCTTGTGTCCTAATAGATGCAGAAAGTTCAGGTTCTGATTTATCTGCTGCGTGGCATTTCCGTATTGGCCTTTTTGGATCCAGAAAAAAGGTAATTTAATGGAGAAACTCTTGAAGGAATAAGAATTTGAGGGCAATGGAAACTGTTTTTGTGGTATTTTAACAGAGTTCAGTATGGTGGATACTTGAAGCAATGTAAGTGTGGAGTAGGCTTTGAGAAAGAACATTGTGTTGTCTTGTAGCTCTCCAGGAGAACCTTGCAGCCAGGTTGTGTGTTTTTTTGGTTTGTCTTGTACAGCAGAAGGAGGCTGAGCTGCTAAGACTCTTTCATGGGATAGCTTTGTGTATCAATCTTTGCTCGCTCAGCAGTTTAGAAATTAAATACTTTCAGCCTTGGATGAGATGATCTATTTTAAAAACACAGATTGTGTTTGCAGAAGGGAGAGAGCTGCTTCCGAGTCCTGCTGTTTGGGGTTCTTTTCCTACTGGCACTGGGGTAGGTCTTGCTCAGAGCAGGCAAACACCTCCTTTACTAGATTGTGGTTGAATATTCAGATGTACCCCATGGAACTGAAGGACCACACCTGAACCTTTCTTCCCTCCTCTTACACCACTTTTGTTGTGTCAGAAGTGAGGTTTTCATATTTATGTTTGTTTATATTTATGTAGAAATAGCTCTTCCTCGGTGGTGACATTTTCCATGCCTTTATGCAAGCCAAAAATGAAGTTTTTTGTTTTCACTTTTGCCACATCCTGTCTGTTTTCTTTTCTGAGTTTATTTTCAGCAGAAGAAATTGCCACGTTAATGTTGGAGACAGAAGGTCTCTGTTTCCAAAAGATACAGGACTGCCAATCTGCTCCTTAGTGTGCTGCTGTTTTTTCTGTGGACGCAGGCCATGTGGACACATCCCTGCTACTTTACATCTGTGTGATGTCATTAGGAGAACTGGTCCCCATGCCATTTGGAGCTTCTTCTCTATCAAAAATCTTAGTGACAGTGTTCTGCATCTCTGGGTTTCCAAGTTTCCTGTGGCCATCCTGGAATACACCCAACTTGCATCCAAAAGCCCTATGTGTTTACCTAGATGTACTTTTATGTGTGCTTGTTTCCAGTTTCCAAAGTTTGGTGCTTTTCCTGGCTCTCTGTTCTGGTCCTGTTATATTGCAGGTTACCTCCAGGGGGAGCAAGGTAGTCACTTGGAGATGGGGAAAGCTCCAAGAGTGAAATTTAGAAGTGTTGAAATATTTTCCTTTGATATATTTAGGAGAGCTCTTCAGAGAGGGAGAATAAGTGTGCAGAGAACTTTACTCTCCCTTGAACTGAAAGCAATGAGGTGGAGATGAAACAGGTGGGCAGAGAAAACAGGACATGGCAGAAGAGTAAGAAACGCCTCAAAATTTATTATGCATTAGATTGGTTTGTATTGCATTGGTAATTTGGGTTTCTAAATGCCCCTAATTTGACATATGGTAATGTCAAATGCTTTCCTCATGGTTTGGTACCTTGCAGTACTGGGAACTGTATGAACAGAGAACAAAAAGATGGTTGTCCCAGGGAGCTTAAAATGCACAAGAAACAACAAATACAGCCAGCTGGGAGGAGCACCAGGAGAGAGATCACAGCCAGGAGCCTGACTGATGTCAGGTCTTGCACAACTGAAGTAGCAAAGTGGGACAGTGGAGAAGGTGGAAGTGAATAGGGAATAGCTTTGTGGCTGCTGGAAAGTACCTTTTTATCCAGGTGTAAGAGGAAGCAGGAAAGTGTGTTGTGGCACTGACTTGGGCTGTGATGGAGGTAGGTGTCCAAGAAATAAGTGTCAAAACACATTCCCAGTGTCAGGTAAGAGGGAAACTGCTGATACCAAGGTACTGGATCTGTAGCTTATCAAGGCAGAATTTTTATTGTGACATGTTCCCAGGCACCACCTTTACTGGGCTCGTGTCCTGTTGCACAGTGGGGAAGAGACATCTCAGAAGCAAGGCCTGTTGAGAGAGTTGCCACAGCCCACCCTCGTGATGCTCTTTTTAACAAAGCAGAAGAGGAGCTACCACACTGAGCTGGTGGTAGTGAATGAGCTGAAATCCACTCTCCTGGTTAAGGCTCCAGTCATCTGTGCTATTACCTGTTTCTTAAGTACAGACCAGAATTGCTCTACAGCTTCTTGCATACAGTAGTATTTCATAACAGCTTTGTGCACCACTGTAGTGGTTCCAGTTTGCCTATTTGAGGTTCTGGCCAAATGCCAGCACACATACCCAAATTTACCTGATGTTTGCTGTGAGATGAGGATTAGGAGTAGGCAAAGCAGGCTCAAACTTTATAAAGTATAAAGAAACTTTATTAATACACCTAAGACAGAGAAAAAAAAAAACAAGGAAAACCAGGACAAGCTCCTCAGACCACCCCTCCTTTCCCCACCTCTCCATTTCTTTCTCCCTGACAACACACAAAAGACAACACTTCGACCTCCAGTCAGTTTACCACCTCTGAAATAGCTCTTGTTTCAGTTCAATTAGGGAGAGAAGTCTCTTTTGTTTATACCATGAATTTTCTGTAAGAAAAATACAGGTTTTTATGGGTCTTCTGCCTCACCATCAGCCGCTGCCCAGAAGAAAGACCAGCTTAATGGTGGATCCCTCCCATACCAGTAGCCTTCCCACAGCCACTATGGTGGGTTATGAACAGTCCACAGGGTACCTGTTTTAAGGATGCCCAGTTCAATTGCAGCAACAAAGAAAATCCCTTCTTCTGTGTTGAGCAACACAGGTTCTCCTGACAACTCAGGTTCTCTAGCATTCCCTCCGGGACCAGGGCTCTGGGTCACAGCCTCTCCTCTCTCTTGGTTCAAGTTTCTCATCAGGCTGTACTTTTTTCAATACTTACTTGTCTTTACCCAGGTATTTCAGTTCATTGGCTGCCATTAGAACCTCACATTCCCCCTTTTGGACTATTTCTTCATCTATTACAGGGAATTTATTAGCTCAGTCCCCAACCATGGTTCTCCAAAAGAATTTTCAGCTTCACTCTCAAAGCACTTCTCATGCTCCTCCCTCTAGGCATCGGTTCTGCTTTCCTCACTGACTGTAAAGTCTCTATGCTGCATTTATGTAGATGTCCTCACTCGTTCCTCTCTCTCTGTGCAAGGAAGGATGGGTGTCTGCAAGTTTAGTCCAGGCATGGATAGAGTTAATTTCTCTCTCTTCCCGGCATGGTGAGGATCACCGTGCTCTCTGCCGGGCTGTTTGAAAAGGTCTGAGCTGGATGGCAGAAGCAGTCAGAGTCTCTGTGGCCTGACTCTGCAAAGCTGGCTCAGCCTGGTGGGGCCATCTGGGCTCGGGCTTGGCCCGAACTGGATGGGGCCTGGCCCTGTCTAGTGTAGCTGACATGTCGGCTGAACTGTATCTGCTGAAAATTCCAACTGGTTCCTCCCCCGTGCCTGGCTGCAGCAGCACGGCCACCCTAAACCTCCCTTCCCCCCCACCCCCCCTCCCTCCTTTGGAAGGGGGGGGACGGGGACAGGCCCTTACCCAGGAGAGAAGCAGGAGATGCTCCTCTCTACACAGCAGTAGGTCAAAAGAGGAAGAGGCTTGGAGGGTCTCTGCTTATATATGGTTTTTTTCTCGAAGGCAGATCAACTTTTTAATTGGTTCACCTACACATCAATCCTTAAAACTACTTAGCTATTGGCTCTCTCTCCCAGGAAGGAAGTTATATCCCTTCCTGCAGCATAGGTCACTTCCTAGATTTTGACCCCTCCTGACTAACCCAGGACAACCACTTATGCCTGTCACTGTAGCTGTGATGTGTGGGACTTGAGGCAATTTTGAAGGGATAATTTGGAAGCTTTATGTTAATTCTGCAGATTTTGGAGTACAGCATTCCTTCACGTTTCACTAGCAAGGAGAATGAACTGCAAACTGATGCATAGAACCAATAAAAGGTGTCCAGGTGTTGCGGTTTTGAGGTTTGGGGATCAAAATTAGGTATAAACATTAATTTTGCAGTTAAGATTATTTGATTTTGTTGTGAGATAAGGATTAATAGTAGGCAAAGCAGGTTTATACTTTAAGGAATACAAAAAGGAATTTTATTAACAGACTTAAAATAGGAAAAATAATCAGGCATCAACACCAAACTCTTTAGAACCCTCTTTTCCCTTCCCCACCTTTTCCATTTTCTTTCCTACTGACCATACAGAAGGTAACACTTCAACTTATAGTTAATCCACCACCTCTGGAACAAAACAGTTTTCTTAATTTATGTAGAGAGAGAAGCTTTCTTTTGTTTTATCATGTTGACTCCCATAGGAAACACAGTTTCTATGGTTATTAGCTTTCTAGTAAGCAATTCTCTCTTTGAAGGGAGGCAGTTGCTTTCCTAGACTCCTTCCCATTTCAGTAGCTTTCCCAGGGCCACACCAATGGACATATGATGGACACTGAGGTGTTCTTTTGAGAGCAAATGTTTCTATTACAGTGACAATGACATCCCCTTACTTCATCATCGGCAACACAAGTCTTCTACTGTTTCCTGGGGCGAGGTAAAAGAAAATCTTAATACACAAAAGTCTCAGTCTACTGCTTACAACTTAGAACATTACATTCCCTTTTTCTCACCTTTTTTAGACCATTATTCATATACTACAGGGTGTATTACAGCTAACTTTATCAACATGTTTTTACAAAAGAACTTTCAGCATTAAAGCACTCCTCATCTCTTCTTTCTTTGAAAATAAGCTTAGTTATATTCATTAACTTAAAGTTTTTATGTTGTACCTTTCGTAGGTGCCTTCATTCCTGTGCTCTTTCTGTGTGGGAGGGAAAAATGAATGCCCTCAAAGTCTCATTTTAATATTAGAAAGGGAACAGTTAATTTGTCTTTCGGCTGGGCAATAGTCACGTGGCTTTCGCCTGTGTGGTTTAAACTTTATAAGTTCATGCTTGAAGTAGAAGAAAAGTTCCTGTCTGCGCTGCCCCTCCATCTAAGCTGCGTTGTAGTCGTGGGAGCCCGGCGGGACTGCGCCCGTGCTGCAAGAAGTTGATCTAGGCTTCTTTTCTGTGCCAGGCCGCCCGGCGGGATTTACATCCGAGCTCCGCGGGAGGAGTCCAGTTTGAGCTCTCTCTCTCTCTCTGCCTGGGGCCGCCCGGCCAGAGCCCGGTCCGAGCTCCTCTCTCTCTCGAGCTCCTCTCTCTCTCTCGTGCAGAGTTCACTGAGGAGCTACTCGGGCAGGGCGCCCCCGAGGTCCATGGGGCCCGACCTCAAAACCTCTTCCCGCCAAGCCGTGCCGCGGAGAGAGAACCGGCCTGGCCCAGGCTAGGCGAACGGAGTCGGCGAAGTCCCTTGGCCAGGGGCAGCAAAATGAGGCGGCTTAGGTTCTCTCTCTCCCCTCCCCCTCCCCGCGCCATGCGCGTTGGCAGCCCCAAGCCACGTGGCCTGGGGTGACCTTACCCAGCTCCGGCGCGGAGAGGGAGAGCGACTTCTTTCCTCAGCGAACCGGAAGCCTCAAAGAGAACTTCTTCAGGTGTTCTCCTGGTTTTATTAGTTTTTTAGGTAGGCGGAGTTTATGCTGGCTACCTCATTTCCGACTCCACCTCCTCTTTCTACACCGGGAATTTTTAACAGCAATTACTCCATGACACCAGGAAATAAAAAGCTGTTGTCAGGGGCAACCCTGAGTGCTCATGGGGTGAGGTGGTTTGGGGTTTGGGTAGGAGATATAGGCCCTGTTTTGTATGAGAGTTCGTATGTTTTCTTTCAGAACACAGTGGTGGAAAAATTTATTAATTTCAATGACCGTGTGAATTGAAGGGGATTAAGTGAAGAATGATGCACAATCATGTAATTAATGGCTGTTGATATATAATCACAAGGGGGCAGTGTTAAGATTACATACTCAAGTTCAGTTTATAAGTCACCTTGCTTCTGAATACATAACCCTTGTCATGACAAAATGCTTGTTGATCACTTTTTGCTGTTTCCACTTATTTTAAAATGAGTGCAGAGACACAGAATTCCCTTTCAGATCCTCAGTTCTGTTGATGTTACTGATGCTGCATTTGGGTCTGTGCCATTGATGTGGTTTGATTAGCTGGAGTGTGGAGGTCCAGGTCCTGTTCCTCCTGGCACCTATGGTCTGCTGTACAGATCCTCTCCCCCATGAACTTTAGGAAGGGCTTAACAGCTTCCTGTCTTGCATAGCTCCCAAAGTGCACTGGGATGTGCAGGACTGCAGCTGGTTGGACTTTATTTAGAGCTAGGTTAACCACAGGTGCATCTGCTCTGATTTCATTTTAGATGTGCCCTTTTTGAGCTTTGTGCAAGCATTCTCAGCACTGTGCGTGTTCAGTTGCTTCAGAAGTTACTTGGGTAGAAATCCCTTTCTTCTCAAAGCAATACAAACCTTGCTAACTTGTGACATCTCCACCCAGCCTCCATCTCCACATTTTTAGATATAGTACAGATAATTAAATGTGTGTGTGTTCATGCTTAGAAGCTCAAAACTTGAGTTACATTTCCTGTAGTGATGGGGACTGGAAAGGAATTACCCTACTGTACATGCAGCTATGGAAGGCTGTAACTTAGAGCAGGGATATTTTGGAAAAACAACAACTGGAAAGAACAAAGAAAAGCCAGATTTGACGGTTAGTTTGTAAATTAAAGCACAGCAGTTGTGCAGCTCAACCTATAGTAAGATAATATATGCTTAAACAAATCTGGGTATTTCCCAGGACTTTTTTTTCCCCTCATGTAAGAAAGCAGAAAGGAGGTGGAGTGTGGCATAAGGTAACATCAGACTGCTGCATACCAGTGATGCGAGTGTGTGTTTTGGAAAAGCCTGTGCTGAAGGGGCCATTTTCATGCCTTAGTGTGCATGTGGAAAGTACTTGCTACTGGCACTCTGCTTTTGCTGGGTACCTGTTCCCTAGTTTGTGCTGTGGCTTCAGGTGAAGCAAGGCTGGGGCAGTCCCTCTGTGAATATATGTTCTCTTTTGTGTTCTGTAATAACCTGTCAGTAGGTGACAGATCTGTCCTTCCCTGGTGCAGCTGTAAACTGCGGCAATGGATCATTGGCCTTTCTAAAGCCCTTTCCATCCACTGATCCTAAAGGCCTGTGTAAGACCTATGTCTTGTGCTTTTACAGAAGTGCTATTCCGAAAAATATTAGGAGGTTTTCAGAAGGAGGAAATGTTAAGCTGTTCCCTTTGATAGCTGCATCAGAAGCAGCTCTTCTAATGGCTAGAAGCAATGGCTGCCTGCTTGTGATCTTGGTTTAAGTGGATTATCTTCCTACAATCCAGAGGTCACACTAGAGCCTGCTTATGACCAAATTGAAAATAATAGTTACTTTAGATCTTAGACCTTCAAGAATTTGTTCCATTGAAAGAAGATAGCTTTTTATCCAGGAAATGGCCAAGGGTCATGCTGCTTTGAAATCTTGCATATTCTTGTGTTCTGCATGTGTTTATGTGTTAGCTGGCTTTTAAAAGCCTTTCAGATTAAATTCACATCATATAGAAAACAATGCAAAGTTAGTATAATTAGTAACAGACTGGTTAAATGTACAGTGCCATACAAATTTTGGTAAAAGCATGACTTTCATGCTCTTCATGCTGTCAAAGTGAGAAGAGCTTTCAGTGCATATCCTTCAATGAGGGTGCTTTGGGCTGAGTGTGATTTTCAACATGCTAGTAGGAGAGGTGGGGACTGCTCGCTGAAGGAACTAGGATATTCTTCCCCCTGCCCCCTTCCTGTGCAGGGATACTGCTGCTTGGCAGGCTAACCATGACACTCGGACACAGCTGAATAGCTTGTACTCTCATGGAAAACAGAGCTGTTAACTTAGGTGTACCTGTCATCTTCTAGTACAGATGATTTGGATACTTCCTTCTGATCTTTTTACAAGGGGGGGTAGTGATAGGACTAAGGCAAATGGCTTTAAACTGAGAGTAAGTTAAATTAGATATTAGGGAGAAATTCTTTACTATGAGAGAGGTGAGACAGTGGCACAGGTTGCCCAGAGGAGTTAGGGATGCTCCATCCCTGGAAGTGTTCAAGGATAGGTTTGTTGGAGCTCTGAGCAACCTGGTCTAGTAGAAGGTGTCCCTGCCTGCAGCACAGGGCTTGGAACTAGATGATCTTTAAGGTCCTTTCCAATCTAAACCATCCTATTATTCTGTGATCTCTGGTGAATTCTGTATTCACCTTATATAATTTTGTAGCAGAAGGGTGGTGATGATGGCAGTGGCTGGATTTCATGATCTCTGGGAGGCTGGCAGAGGTTCCTCAGTACCACATGATCTGTTATATCACGAGGGGTGGCAGTGGCAGACTTACCCAGGTCCTGTTCATAAAACATGTGAGCAGCCTGGTGAAAGGCATGTGAGAGATGCAAAGTTCTGTTACATTCCTGATTCCTTTCAGCTGGGTTCAATTGCTTTGTGGTTCTCTTCCCTGACAGGTCTTGGCTTGTGGGCAGCTCTTTAGCAATCTCAACTGGAACCTCACACCAAAAGGCACCATGATTATGATGACTGATGTCACTGCAGCCCCCAGATTGGTGTCAACTGCCACCACTCCAGCTGTGGCTCCTAACTTCTCCTGGATGCTGGAGGATGGCAGCCCCACAGCTGTGGAGCAGCCAATATTCCTCATGACCACTGCTGCTCAGGCTATCTCAGGTTTCTTTGTATGGACAGCTTTGCTCATCACCTGCCATCAGGTAAAACCCTGTCACTTGTACTTCTCATCCTTTCCTTTTCCCCACATGAAGGAACAGACCATGTCCACAGTGTGAATGGAGAGGAAGCATACTCTTTAAAACTGGCAGGTGTAAAACATTTGTCCATCTCTTGAAGGTTTGCAGAAAGGTGTGTTATCTCAGGCTGTCCTTTCACAGGTCTTTAGCTGAATCTTGCCAGTTTTTTTATTGTGTCAGCTGTTAGCTAAATGATCCTAGTCACCTCTTGTTTTGACATTCCTCCTTTGATCATCCTGTGCCAGTGGATTCCACAGGCTGAACTCTGCTGCGGAAAGGAGTAGCAGGAAATGTTTCATTTTAATTTTTTTCCCCTCCCCTCTCTCTGGGGCAGGTGTCCTGGGAGCCAGAATAAGTCAAACCCTGCATCCTGTTCTGTACCTCTCTTTCATGCAGTTGTCATGTGAACTGAAAAATACACTGGGGAAACACAAGCCCTGTTATTTATCAACCCATGTTTTGTACCTGTTGGATCACAGATTCCAGAGTGATGACTAGAATCTAGAAAAGTACAGCCTATTGACGGAGTACAAGGGCTATTGAAGGTAAAAAATGGATTAGTCACAGATGAATAAGAGTAACACCTGCAGTTTCACCAGCTTGGGTAACAATTACAAGTGCCATGGATCCTCCTGTCAAATTGATCACCTGCTGAGGGTAGGAAGAAATTTTCCTCTGCAGTATGACATTGCACAGTTAGGCATTAATGCCCTTCTCTGAAGAAACCAATGGAGGTCAGTGCCAGAGAGACACTGTTGATGGAAACGCGCTGTTGTCCTCTTACAGGGCAGCAGTTCCCATGCTCTCCTAGGCACACGGAGTCATCTGAACTCTGGTGTCAGCTGTCTCTGTGATGGATGTGTCGTGTCACTGGGATTGTTGCAAGGCAAAAATATCTCTAAGGTTTGTTAGCTTATTTTCAACCTGTTCTCCTCAGGAAATGAGCTTTTTGTGAGCTCCTCATGGGTTAAGAAGAGGAATCGGAAGTACTTTTGAGCCCTTCATAGGGAGAGGAAACAGAAGTATTTTTGAGCCTTTCAGTCAATTTTGACCAGGGAGGGATAAGCAACAGACAGCTGGGGAAAGACAAGCCCCTCTCCCTTACAATGGAAATTGTCAGTGTATGTTTTGTTAGTCTCTGGGGAGTCCTCACAGCACTCCAAAATGCAGGGTGAAGCTTCAAACAAATGCTTGTGCCTCTTCAGGCGGCAGAATCAGTCAGTGGTGAGGCACATATGTAATCAGCTGGCTGTTACTAATTCCAGCAGCTGGGACAGCAGCTCAATGAGAATTGCTGTACAGAGGCCTTGCCTCTCCTGACTCTGTGGTCAACAGAGCGTACCCACAACTTGTGCTGAAGCTCTGCCTGTGTTATTAGGGCATTACAGGGGTTGTGCTCATCTTCAGGGTGTGCTTGTGGTCAATACCTTTTCCAGGAGGTGGGTATTCTGTGAAAAAGCATCTTAGGTGTGGGATTTAATGATGACTAAGGAGCTGTGAGTGGTGGGAGCAGGTAGGGTGGGGATGCTGTGCTCCCCCCAGCCAGTGACTTAGAGGGATTGGCATGTGTGCAGTCAGACAGAACAAACTGTGTGGTTCCTTTGAGCACGCTGCATGAGCTCAGTACTCCCTTGATGGCTGACCCTTTGTGGCTGTGTTGTCACCCACGTGCAGAATGACACCTTTTGAGCAGATGAGCTGTGGCTTATCAGCTTTGGGATGTGCTGTAAAGGGCTTTCTTAGATTGTTTCAGGTGAAAGTCTTGAAAGCATCCAGAACAGCCAAAAGAGTGAGTGTTCACAACAAGTGTGCACTTAAGTGTGTGCACCTTTCCTTTTCAGAGAAAAGCAGCCTGCACTGTTATGAATCTTAGGTACTTAAAAGAGTATAGCAGGAATATAGGTCTGATAACTGGAAAAAAAGGTATGAACAAAAGAATGTGGGCAAGGTGATGTAAAAATAAATCAGTTTCCTACAAGAAACTAGATTAGAAATGCCTCCATTTTCTCTTCCCTCTCCTTCCCCCTCTCTGCAAGCTAAGGGTTGCTACATCAATGCCATATGATAACAGTGATTTATCTTTTCTTTTATGTTCATCACGTTGAGGCTGCTGGAGGCAATCAAGAGGTGATTTACTGAGTTTGTTTTTCCTGGCCCAATTGACTCTCCAGTTCTACTTTCTCCTCTCTGCTCCATATTCTGCTGATCCTGGTCTCCCCTCTCCATCTCTCAGATCTACATGCATCTCCACTGCTACAGCTGCCCAAACGAACAGCGCTACATCGTTCGGATCCTCTTCATTGTGCCCATCTATGCCTTTGACTCATGGCTCAGTCTCCTGTTCTTCACCAATGACCAGTACTATGTTTACTTTGGCACAGTGCGGGACTGCTATGAAGGTAAGGAGGGGTCAGACAGAACGAGGGAGGGGGGGTGAGGAGGGTGGGAAGTCTCTGCCCTGAGAGAACTTTATTTCTGGTTGAGAACATGGAGAAAGCATCGCTGTCACCTACGGAATGGTGTGCCTAACTGGATGACCATGGCTTGCTTAGTGACTGAAAATCATAGGATGGTTTGTGTCAGGATGGACCTTTAAAGATCGTCTAGTGCAGCACCCCTGCCATGGACTGGGACATCTTTCACTAGATCAGGTTGTTGAAGGCCCTGTCCTATTTGACCCTTTTCCTCAATGGCCTCTGAGAATGAGCCTTCCTTCCAGGGTTCTGTAGAGACAAAGTTTATGGTTTTCTGGGGTACTTTGCTTCAGGAAGGTAAAAGCTTCTGGTACAGCCAAAAAATCTGATGGTATCTGGGTGTCAGAAAGTGAGGTATTGCTTAGCTCCTGTCTCTTTTAACAGCACTTAGCAGCCAGACACGTGCTTTTTCCTGTGTTCCTGGTGCAGTTTGTTAGTATTCTTCTGGTCCCATCCTGTGGCCACTTGTGTGCTTGCACAGGGTAGCACAGTGGCCACGTGCTGGGGCTGGTGAAGCGTAAAGTGCTTTGGAGTCCTGTAGAAGAGAAGGTGCCATGTTCAGGATGAGCACTTGCTTGGTTTTGGTTGTCTGCTGCAGTGTTGTAATACCACTAGCACTGTATGTGAGGGAAATGGTTGCTTTCTTGTAAATGCTATTGTAACTTCCCTCCTGGTCTCATTCTGAAAGAAACCTCTACCCACCCAGCAGGAGAGACTGCACTCTAGCAGTGTATTTTTCAGGACAATTTATCACCATACCCTCATTAAATCCTAACTCATTGGTGCAGTTGTTTTGGTGAGATCTGCATTGCAGAGAGTTGCCTCTGGCCATGTGAACAAGTTAATCAGCTGAAGGGACCAGCAGGCCCTCCTTCACATCCACAACAATGCTCTGGATGCAGCAGCAGATGGCAAACGCACACACGTGATGCAAGAAGGCATCTTTGTTTGGGCCTGGGTTCTTTTCTTTCCCTGCCTTGTGCGTGTGTATAGGTCTAGCAGGAAGCCTGCTGCTCTCCTAGCAACAGCCACTATCCCTCTGCCTCTCTTGCTCTGAGAGTTTGCAAACATGTGCAAACTCATGCTCCAGAGTTCACCTCAGCATGTTGGCCTGTGTGAGAAAACTACAAGTGGAGGTGAAAACACCTTTGGAAAGCAGGTTCTCTCCCTCACTTTTTTTGGGGATTGCTTCAAAACAGCCTTTTTGTCCTCTTCCCTCTCTTGCCATCCACTTTCTTTATTTTTGGGGAAGGTTTTACATTGCAAAGTGGGCTGTTAGGGAATGGTGGAAGAAGACCCTACTAATAAATTTTGAAAGCAGTCTTAAGCCATTTATGGACTGTATTTTGTAGAGTGTGTTAGGAGGAGCCTGTTTTGGTGTTACTCTTTCAAGTGACTCTGCTTCTGTACAAACCAGGGTGTCAGTAACACTGACACGAGTAGAGTTTGTTTGGGTTTTTTTTTTGTTATGTTGATATCATGAATAGCATCTGATGAATGTGGATCAGGAATGGGAGTAGAGTTCTTTGCTGTCATGATGAGCTGTGCTAGATAGCACTTCTTTTGGGGATGAATGGGCAGATATTTCTCCCTTTTTTTTTGTTGTTTTGTTTTCTTCCTCTGATGTCATCTCTTCCCTAGTGCTTGGGGAATGGGCAGCTGGTATTGTAATGACCACATCAGAGGGCAGGGGTCACTGGAGGACAATAGGAAAAGCTCAGCTTTTCTTCCTCTGAGTGCTGGGAGCTGTCTGCTAAGTTTCAGGAAAATTGAAGGCAAAAGGGGTTACCACAGTTATTTAAATAAGTTTTCCATGGTTGCTGTTTTCCATGGTCCTAATTAAAGCTTTGGCAAAATCGTTACTGTGTGAACTTCGTTCAGTAATAAGGATTACAGATGGAATAACAATATCCCAATTACATACATAGAAGCATGTATACCTCTGGCTTTTATGTACCATAGCAGTCTTGCCAGCTAGACACGTCTACAAGCCATAAGTACAACGTTTTGAGACTATAAGTGTTTGGGGAGCTGTAGTGGTTTTCAGTTCGCCTATTTGAGTTTCTGGCCAAATGCCAGCACACTTATCAAAATTTACCTGATGTTTGCTGTGAGATGAGGATTAGGAGTAGGCAAAGCAGGCTCAAACTTTATAGAATATAAAGAAAGTTTATTAATATACCTAAGACAAAGAAAAAAAACCAAGAAAAACCAGAACAAACTCCTCAGACGACCCCTCCCCCCACCTCTCCATTTCTTTCTCCCTGACAATCCACAAAAAAACCAACACTTCGACCTCCAGTCAGTTTACCACCTCTGAAATAGTCTTTGTCTCAGTTCATTTAGGGAGAAAAGTGTCTTTTGCTTATACCATGGATTCTCTGTAAGAAAATAGTTTTTTAAGGGTCTTCAGCCTCACTACCAGCAGCTCCCTGGGAGGAAAGATCTGCTTGTGGTGGACCCCTCCCCCCCGCCAGTAGCCTTCCCATAGCTACTACAGGGGAGTCATGACAGTCCATGGGGTACCCTTTTAAGGATGAGTGGTTCTATTGCAGCAGTGAAGAAAATCCCCTTCTTCTGTGTCTAGCAACACAGGTTCTCCTGGCAACACAAGTTCTCTAGTATTCCCTGGGACCAGGGACAACTCACAGCATCTTCTGTGTCTTGGCTCAAGCTTCTCATCAGACTGCACTTATTTTAGCACCTACTCATCTCCACCCAGGTGCCTTGGCTCACTGGCTGCCATTAGAACCTCACATCCCCCCTTTGGACTATTCCTTCATATATTACAGGGAATTTATTAGCTCAGTCCCAACCATGGTTCTCCAAAAGAGTTTTCAGCTTCACTCTCAAAGCACTTCTCATACACCTCCCTCTAGGCATCGGTTCTGCTTTCCTCACTGACTGTAAAGTCTCTATGTTGCATTCTTGTAGATGTCCTCACTCGTTCCTCTCTCTGTGCAAGGAAGGATGGGTGTCTGCAAGTTTAGTCCAGGCATGGATAGAGTTAATCTCTCTCTCTCTCTCTCTCTCTCTCTCTCTCCAGCATTGTGACAATCACGTGGTCTCTGCCAGGCTGTTTGAAAAGGTCTGAGCTGGATGGCAGAAGCAGTCAGAGTCTCTGTGGCCTGGCTCTGCGGAGCTGGCTTGGCCTGGTAGAGCCATCTGGGCCCAGAGTGACAGGGCAGGGCCTGGCCAGAACTGGATGGAGTCCGGCCCGGTCCTTGCCTGGCCTGGAGCAGGGGGCTTGGCCCTGTCTAGTGTAGCTGACATGTCGGCTGAACTGTATCTCCCGAGAACTCTGGCCGGTTCCTCCCCCGCACCCAGCTGCAGCTACAAGGCCGTTCTAAACCTTCCTTCCCCCTCCCCCCCCCTCCCTCTGCAGGAGGCGGAGGGGGGGGGGGGGGGGGGGGTGGGCGGAAGTGGAAGAAGATGGCCTAGCCTTACTGGGGAGAGAAGCAGAGGAGCTGCTTCACTCTGAGCAACAGCAGGCAAAAAGAGGAAGAGGCTCAGAGGTTCTCTGCTTATATATGATTTTTTCCTCGAAGGTGGATCAACTTTTAATTGGTTTACCTACATATCAATCCTTAAAACTACCTGGTTATTGGCTCTGTCTCTCAGGAAGGAGGTTGTATCGCTTCCCACAGCATAGGTCACTTCCTAGATTTTGGCCCCTCCTGACTAACCCAGGACAGGAGCGTGGAGTACCTCTTTGCCAGGGCATTGTTTGGATGCTTATAGAAGAATTTGTCGGACTTTGGAAGATTATTCATGTGGAAAAATTGACCTCGGGTCTAATAACTGGCTGCCTGGGGAGATCAACTTCTAAGTGTTGTGTGTTATTAGATTTCTGTTTTTATTTTAAAGTTCCTTGAGACTGCTGTTTCTATCCCAGATTATTTGGGGCAAAAAGCAAGATTTGGGTATTGTCATTCCAGGGAATGTCCAGACACAGGTCACCATAGAATATAATGTTGCAAGAAGGATCATCTGGTCTGTCATTTTGCCCCAGGGCTGTCTGTGACAAATGCAGAAGTACAGTCCTTGCCCTAAAAAACCTCACAACTTTGAGGGTCCAACAGCAATTATAACAAGTCAAGAGAGTGGCAGACAGGGTGTATACAGGCTCATTTCATGCACCTTTAAGTGAGTTTGGATCCCATGAAGAGGAGATGCAGCTGTAGTTATGGGGAACTGAAATGGGGCAGAGTGTTAGCGATCAGTCTGTCATCTGTACCAGATTTCTGAGGAAGGCGGAAAAGAGGTGGCCTAAGGACAAGTTTATTCAGCACACAAGAAATTTTATCTTTTTGACAAAATGAAGCACATAGCCTGTTTTGCAAAAATCTCCACCAGACATGAAAACAGAGTTTCACTGATTGTTATAAATTCTCTGTTTCTCCAACTCTTACGTCTATAGTCTGGTTACCTGGCAGAGACAAACTGGTTTCATCAGCTAAAAGGTTAAATACAGGAGATAACATATGGCTGATGGATCAGAGATACCTTTTCCATATTATTTAGTACCAGTGTAATGTCCTGGAATAATGCACAGGAACCCTGTAAAGAATGGCATCTTACAGATGCCAAATAAAACAGAAACTGACCACAGTTTTAATTGGTTCTGTGACCCTTTTGGCATGAGTCATGGAACTGGCCTGGGACCTTGGCCAAACTCCCGTTCAGATAGTCTTGTGAGTGCTGAGGTAGGAGGATAAATGCACTGAAAATAATCTGGAGTACTTTGAAGGGAAAGGTGCTGCATAAGCAGTCCCTGCTAATATTTAGTCTGTTGCCTGTACTTGTGGTCCTTGTACCTGTTTTGAAGTTGGTTGTCATATTACTGTGATTGATGTCTTTGCAGCCTTTGTAATATACAACTTTCTCAGCCTCTGCTATGAGTACTTGGGAGGGGAGAGTTCCATCATGTCTGAGATCAGAGGGAAAGCAATTGAGTGAGTATTTATTGTGCTTACAGCATGATGCTGTCCTCCTTCTGTGCACATCTATTTCTCTATCCCTGTCCTGAAAAACTGTGTCAGGTGGCAAATGTCTGCTGGAACTGGGCAGCGTGGATGATGATGATTTACCAGTATCTTGCTCTGAGACAGATCAGGCTGATCACATCCTCTTAGGCAAGCTGGACTGATTCACAGTTTTTCTGGACACCTGCCTATTCCTTTGTTTATTTTCTTACTCCCTTCTCCTCCTTTAAATCTTTTCTGTCTTCAGTTGATTGTGTGTGCCTCCTCTAGGGTCTACGTTTCTCCCTATGCTACTCAGTGACAGGAAATAAAAATTGTAGTGTGTAGTCAGGATGTTGGTTTAGACATGTCTCCTAAAAGAGGGTATGGCTGTAACTGCAGTCATTGTTGGAGAAAGCACCAGTCCTGCAACTTTGCTACAGAGAGGTAGATAAAGAGGGTAGGAATCTTACACTCTTGCCCAAATCTTGCTTTTGAACTCTGTCATCTTGTGTTGGCTCTTTCAGGTCCAGCTGTGTGTACGGGACTTGCTGCCTGTGGGGAAAGACATATTCAATTGGATTCCTGAGATTCTGCAAACAGGTATGGGCTGGAGGGATTGGGCCATCCTGCAGGAATTAAGTGTGTGGGGGTGGCAATGGTGCCTTTTCCTGTTGAATTTCTGAGATCTTTGAGGGGAGCTCTAATAGCATTTTGAGAGACCTGCAGACTGCTGAGAAGAGGAGATGTTTCAGGGTTGGTTTGTTTGTTTAGAATGATTTTAACATTTTCTACTCAAGCCCACATCAGGAAGGCCTTAGTTTAAGACACAAGTTATCTCCTGGAACTGATGTTAATCCTAGGAAGAAACTCTTTTCCTTTCTGAATTACAGAGGTCCCAACTCTAAGAAATTGATGTCTGTGTTGTGTTGGAGACACCCCACTGTTGTGTAACAGCCTCCTAAATTCCCAGTGCTGCTGTTGTGGTTTAGAGCTGAGGAGGGGGTGGAAGTTAAGCATGACACATTGGTTTGCAGGAGGAACCGAGTATTACCATGTGTGTCTGTCTGTGCTGAACTGTCTATGTTGAGGGCGGGTGAATGGGGGAGATCTAAACCTCTGTACAGCCCTTGTCTGCTCATTGCAGGTCAGTCACCTCTGGCTGGCATGAAACAGCAGGTGAACTTCAAGGCTTTGCTCACTTGCTGAAATGAACACAGGAGGTTTCTGTGGAGGCAGTGTTGAAGCAGGTCTGTTTCTTTGAAAGGGCTCAGGTCATTGTAATTTCAATCGCTTGGTCTAGATATCTGCCCTGGCTTCTCCTGAACATCATGGCCCATCTTCTGTGTTTTAGCAATATGCAGGAACATCAAAAGTACAGTGCAGCCTCATGGTAATATTGTGTTAACCTGTGCTGCACAAGTGGCCATTTTCAAAGGACAACTTTTTTTGCTTATCTGTTGTTTGTCCCTGCCCCATATTTTGTCCTTACGGCTTTCCTGTTTTCTTGCCTGATACTTTTATTTTCTAGTCTGCACCCAATATGCTACTTCAGCTGTTTCTCTTGGGTTTCATCTGGACACCCTTTGGTTCATTCACTTCATTACCTACTTTTTTTACTCCTAATGTTAACTTTTACCTTTTAAATATATCATATGCAGATGTAACACCCATGAAGGTGAATGAATGCTGGAGAAATAATTTCCCTTAGACTTCTTGCTTTTCATGTCCCACAGCCTCTGGCAGTTACCACCACCTGGGTTTCATGTGTCTGTGTTTGGAAAGTTTGTTCACAACAGCGAAGACTAGAAGCACAGTTTGGGGAATGGGGAAGGTGTGTTTTTTCTGCTGGCATCCATAAATCCCAGCTCATTTGGTAACTCTGATTTTGGTAGATGTTTTGCTTTTCTTTTGCTGATATCTGGCAGCAATTTTTCTACTCGTGCCTGCCCTTTGCTAACTGCTAAGTCTGCTGTGGAGGCTGTGAGGGAGGTGTATTGCAAAGAGATGCTTAAATACTTCCATTCTTCTTGGCTTGAGCTTAAATATTGCCTTGGTGAGAAATTGTTGATGCCAAGGTTCACTTTCTGGTACTTCTAGACTTCCAGGATTTTTGGAGAAGACCTTTCAAGGCAAATTCCTGGGAAGGCTGGCGTGAAAGGGCAACAGAACAAATGTCAGCACTGATCTGTGCAGTATCCAGCATTGTGATGATCACGAAGAGGAATGTGCTGAAAAGAACACCTTGCCCTTTTTAGCCCTGTTCTCAGCATCTCCAACACTTCTGTTGCCTCCCATCACCACCTGCCCATTTTCTGCTCCTTCCAGTCCCTTTGATCCATAAGGAATCTGTGTGTTATAAACATTTCTTCTTTCCACCTTCACGCTGTCCCCCCCCAAACTTTTCTCAGGCAGGTGCCTGTTATGGGTCGGTCAGTCTGCCTGTGTTGCCTGTGGACCTCCAGCAGTGTGGTGGTGTGCTGGTGTCTGTGGTGTAAAATCTGAACATCTTGTTTCCTTAAAGATATCTTGATAAAGATTCTTTGCTGGGCCTCTGTCTGGTGACCCTCACACATGGGTCACACACCATGCATGTGCTTCCCATATGCTATAGCATCTTCTGGGGAAGCAACTAAAAATAGTATGTGGTGGTTTGAATTGCAGGGAAATGGTTAAAACGTTCCCAGATCGGAAGGAGGGGAAGCTCAGAGGATGGAGTTGTTTACCAATTAGCTTGACCTTTTCCAGTTCACATATTTAAAGTGACTCACTAACTGGCATGTGCTGGGGTTTTTAATCTCCTTGAAGTCTTATGACCGCTAACAAATTGCATCATATCCAAAGCAATTATTACTGTTTGGTTTTACCTTCTCTCCTTACATAGCCCTCCCCACATGCACACAGGTCAGCACCTACCCATACTCTTCCAACCTCCTCCAGGGAGACACAGGTCACATCTCTTCAGGGAGACATTTTTAGGGCCATAAGTCTTCTCTCTTTTAGGACTTTGAAGTTCAACATCTGCAGAAAGTTGAAGAATGTGGTGGCTTTGAGAGAACACTCAGTCTCAATAGGAGCCGTAGTTTATACAGACAGAATGGATAGAGCTGATCCCAAGTGCCACAGAATCTTTGGGGAGATTCAGTAAAGGTCATGTGGATGACAACAAAATAGCTCTTAACTTGTCTGTGGCAACACACATTGCTGTGTTTACAAAACGCCTTAATATTGTGGCAGTTGTCAGAAGTTCCTCCTCAGACAGTGGGGTTCCCCTCCGATCCAAGGGAACTTCTTGCCTAACTTTGTGACAACTATGGACCGGACATTGCTTTTCTTCCCCAGTATGTCTCTGTTAAACTCGCTGTGTCTGTGCCATAGCACAGTGAGGGATTTTTTTGCTTTTCATACTGTTACAGTGCAAAAGTGTGCTGCAGCACAGCCTGTGAAAAGCAGCTCTTGAAGAGTGGGGCTGAGCAACTTCTAGGAACAACCTTACAGAGAGGTTTTTCTTCCCATTCTGGACAAGTAAATAGCACATGTGCATCTTCTGAATCTCCTTAATCTCCTTTTTGGTGCTGCAGTCCTCAAGCACAATCAATTAGCAAGTGGCAGGGGCAGACTTCTTGTTGAGGCTGGATTGTGTTGCCTTGCTGAGTGGTCCCAGTGGACACTCCATCATGATGCTGCTTTGGCAGCTTGTCCTCTTGCACCTCCTGCCTTCTCATTCCTCCTCTCTTGTTCCTGTAGGCTACCCTGCAGTTCTGTGTGGTGAAGCCCCTCATGGCAATCAGCACAGTCATCCTTCAGGCCTTTGGCAAGTACCAGGATGGTGACTTTGAGTAAGTTTATTTATTTAGCATGCAAGACTCGGCTGCCCCTTCTCTGCCTGGCCTTGTTTATTGTCTGTGTGTGTGCTGAGCCATGGGAAAAGATGAGACTATGTGGGCTGATGTGCATGAGAAGAGAAGGCAGAGGTAGCCCTCCTTTAGTTGCGTGGTTTTTCTACCTTGGTTGGGGGAGGGGGGAATGGGACAGGGCTGCAGAAAGGAAATGGATTCTCGGAACTCTCCACTGACAGTGGCAAGGGGAAAAGATCGTGCTGAAGTTTCAGGCATTCATATATATCTTCTCTTTTCAGTGTAACCAATGGCTACCTCTATGTGACGATCATCTACAACATCTCTGTCAGCCTGGCACTGTATGCCCTCTTCCTTTTCTACTTTGCCACACGTGAGCTGCTCAGTCCCTATAGCCCAGTCCTCAAGTTCTTCATGGTGAAGTCTGTCATCTTCCTGTCCTTCTGGCAAGGTGAGCTGCTTTTCCCTTCCCTTGGTAGGCAGAAAGAGCTCTCTGCGGGGACTCAGACGCAAGAGTTTATTGAGCAGATGTTGATTAATAGACAGAAAGTCTTTCCGTATTCCATTTGGTTTATAGTCATTCATTGCTTTTCTCTGGGAAACCTGTTTTTGCTCATTTTAGTTTTTGTTTATATGCTTCTGAATCCTTATTATCCCTGTGTGTGCGTGTGCACAAGAATATGTACCTGGCAAAATCAGCTGATAGGGTGAAGAGTCCTCTGCATTCCTGAAACAATCATAAAGCACAAGCTGCCACCATTTTATCTGCATGCTACCATTTTATTGATTAAAGCAGCACATCTAAAAATTTTTAGTGCTTTTTTTAGTGCTCTATAAATAAAATTTTAATGGTATGTTTGTGATGTATGTGAAGCAGCAAGCTGGCTGGATGGCAGTGTGTGCTGCCACAGAACCACCGCTGGGAGAAGGACATTCAGAATTCATACACGTGATGCAGAGGCACAGTTGGAAAGTTGAAATTCCACCTAAGCTTAGTGTTTCTGACTAATTTGCTCTAAGCATTTCCCTGTTCAATGCCCTACTTAGGTTTACGGAGTTGCACTTCAAAGACTAATTGAGTAGGAACTTAGGTGGAATTTAGGCTGTTGGAGTATGGCCCATCCTCTCTGTTTACAGACAAACTAATAAGCTGTCTAGTTTATCATCTTGTGGCATCTGGTCACACACTTTGTCTTCTCTGAAATTCTTCAGCCATTAAGCTGTGGACAGGGAGAAACTTCTTTCTTACAGTGGTGTGTCAAAAACACTAATATGCTTAAATGAAAAGTTCTGTTACTTCAGTTTTTTGCTCTAGCTGGTGGAAGTGCTGATGTTGCAAAATGTGGAATATGTCAAAATTTTCTTAAGAAAGGATGTTCTTTGATGTTTGATCTTTGTATACCTCCAAGTCTAATCAACAAGAAAAGAGGTTTAATCTGTGAAACAGCAGCTAACAAGCTCCAAGTGATGTCCAGGTGTTAGACAAATTGCTTGACAGTAGAACTGCCTTGTTAAGGTTTAGAGCTTAACACATTTCAGTGACCTCAGGGGAAGTTGTTAACAAAACTTGGGAAGAAGGATGTACCACAGATAGTGGACACAAAAAATGCAGAATTTACAAGCCACAAAGACATTTTGCAGAATCCCCAAGGTAAGGAAGAAACTAATAAAGACAACTCAGCAACTGTGCTGAATCAGCTCTGACAGAGTAAAAGGTAATTCTGGCAGGGGGAGATCACAGCCACTGACCCAAGAAACCACCAACTCGAAAGACTGATCATGCAGACTAATTAGCATGAGCAGTGAGAGGATCATTAACCAATAGAAGACAGAATACTAATTAAAAAGAGAATTAGGTAATTTTTAGCCAAGGAACATTAGTGACTTTGTTTACTAAAATGTATAAATAGCAAAAAGCTTTGGTAGTCATCATGCTGGCTTTGTGGATTTGCCAGCCAGCACCTCTTTCTATGCAGAACTGTAAATAAGCCAAATACCTTGACTCTTTGTGTGGATTGGCCTCTTGTACGCTGTGTGAAAGAACCTATTTTGGGACAAGACTGAGATCACAGGAGTTCTTACAGAAATATCTATCTCCTCTTACCCTTTTGGACTTAAGTCCTGCAGCAGTTAGTTCCACAGTTTATGTGTCAGTTGAGAATAGAAGAGAATCAGTTTGAACATTCCTTGCCTAAATGTACTTGTCTCTGTCCCGGTTTGAAGGACAGGTGTCTGTTAAGGAAGGCAGGAGCCTCCCTTGGAATGGGAAACTGTAACCCCTCTCCCTCCAAATTATTATAAATTTGAAATTAAGAGGCTCTCAGGCAAAGATATGGGAATAGGAATAACAGTTCTTTACTAATATCTAAAACAAGGATAACAAATAACAACAACTATAACGTTAACCAACAAACAGAACCAGAAACCCAGTGGCAGCCTGCTCGGCTTCAGGCACCTTTTCCCTTTGGTGCAGTCCCAGTCACAGCCTGCAG